>JBAMBJ010004086.1:0-35072 GCA_037043495.1 Drosophila recens
ACTTTGAATTGTCCACCACGGCGTCGATTTTCATTATGGACAATTCGTCATAAGCGTCGCCCTCGATATTATCGGCTGACATCTTCCTAACTTTAACACCATTGCGATTAAACAATATCTCTGCGTGCAAGCAAAGCTCTTCACCAATTATTAGTTTATCGTCCATGAACTTTGCAGCAACAACGTAAAAGTTTAATACATAGTCTTCATTGTCAATTCGTATGTTTTGCTCTACTTGACCAATCGGCTTTATTTTACCAGCACCACTCTCACCACCAAAACCTATCAAAAACACATTGCAAGCTTTTAAAAGTGGCATGCGCAGCTCGTCGTACAAATCTTGGCGTAAAATGTTGAATTTACTTCCGGTGTCAAATAATGCCGAACACTTCTTGTTTTTTATGAATACATCTTTCATTGCTATTTCTGTTTTATTTTTGATCACACGTACACTTTGTTTTTTATCATTTTCTTTGCAGTTCTTTGCAATGTGCCCAAACTGATTACATTTGAAGCACTTTCTTCCTTTCTCTTTGCTCGTGCAAGTGCTAGACAAATGTCCCTTTTCACCACAGTTAAAGCAAACAACGTCTTTTTTGCCAACTGGTGTATTATTTTGTCGCACTTCCGTCTTCTTGTCTTTTACAGCTTTTTCACTCTTCTTAATTTTCTCACTCATTTTTTCGTAATCTCTCAATTTGTCTTTAAAGTCACTCATAATTCTTGCACCATACAAAACTGATTTATTTAATGCCAATTCGTCAACACCGTCAATAACATATTGCATTAAAGCGTCATCTTCAACATTGCCTCGCGCTGCAATGTCTCTCATGCGGTAAAAGTACTCAAGAACACTTTCCTTCGATCGGCGTTTTGTGTCACTCAACTGCGCGTGTATCTGCTTGCTACTGACTCTCGACTTAAACTCACTCAATAATGCGCTCTTCAATGCTTGCCACGAATTTATGTGTTTCTCACTCAAAACAAATAGCTTGGCAATGCCCTTCAGCGACTTTTTGGCAAAAATGAGTTTTTGCAAATTACTCCAACGCATAAACTCAGCCTGTTCTTCAAATTCTGCTACCCATACTTCGACAGCAATTTCATCAGAGCCATCAAACACTCGGATAGACTCCTCTATGTCCCGAAAACTTATAGCAAACCGTGGCGCTTGCTGCTCGTCGTAATCGCGTCGTTGCATTGTGCTTTGTGCTCTATTCTCTTGACGTCTTCTTTGTGGAATTTCAGCTGTGTGTACGCTGTGTACATCACTATCGTTGTCTCGCTCACTCGAACGTCTCTGCACTTCTTCTTGTACGTCGTAACCTTGACCGTCGTTTTCTGCGCAATCGTCATTTGCGTCTTCATTCCCGTTTTCATCTGTTTCTTCTTCGTCATCACTATCCTCTTTGTCGTCATTGTCTTGCAGAAGCTTGCCTTCTAGCAAATTCCGAAAAATATGTAGAGCCATATTTTCAGCATTGTGGCTTATGTTCAATACGACGCATATTGAAACAAGATCACGTTCCGTTAGTTTTTCGCGTATGTATACACGCTTTGCTGCAAATCTAGCGTCGTTTTCGTCGTACTTGAAACCACAAAACTCTCGTAAACGGCCTCGATTGCCTCTGTCTCCTTCTTGTTCAAACACGAATTTGTGCACTGCACAAATGCTTGCTCTTGTTGCCCCTCGTAGGCTTTTTGGAATTAAGTCATTTAAACACGTCATTTTGCATGAAATATAAATCGTCTATTTATTATTCCACACACACTTTTAAATTATTAATTTCCACGTCGTTTTTATTTTAACTTTCAGTTTCTTTATTCCGTCGTTTCATTAATCAAATCAATCCCGTCGTTTTCTTTAATCAAATCCCGGACGAGCCTCCACAATGTGGGGTTTTATTTGATATAAAGGTTATATAAAGTATTTAATTATAATAATGAATAATAATAGAAACTGAATGTGCGTCTTTCGTCGTTTGGGTTAAAGTTCTCACAACCTTTCACGTCAGAGGCCGAACTTCAACTCCCGTTCGGCATCTCGCTCGTCGATCTTCTTTTACGCTTTCCAATAGTTATTGCGAATTCGCCTGTGCGTGAATTCGCCTTCCTTAACTTCAAACATGCTCGTTGTCTGTTCTCTTGTCGTTGCTCGTTGTCTTTGCTAGTCTTGTTGTTGTCTAGGGATCACTGTTAGCTGGTAAACGCTTGACTTACTCTCATATCTGTATCCACACACACTTACCAGTATGCAGTCACAAATTCCTCCACTTTTTCTCTGATAAAATACAATCCAAAAGTTTATAAATGAACATATAATATGTATAATAAATGTGAATAATATCAATTAACTCGTGTTTATATAATAACTATTTCATATTTCTTAATTTTAATCTGAATTTTATTCTACATTTTATGTTGGCTGGTTTAATTTTATGTCTTGTGAGATGCATTAATCTTAAATATATATAGTATATCTTTAACTAAAATCAGCTGATAACTGTCTCTATGTCTCTCTCTCTACATTTTTATGAGCTGCCTGGTTTAATGCATTTCACATTTCATCACAAATTGATAATACTATTGGCAAGAGTATAATAACAACACTTGACTTGACCTCGACTTGATCAGCCATCGACCTGATAGCACCTTCTCTCCCCCCCCCCTCCATCCCCCACCTCATGTGTGACTTTCCTTTTAATCGAGTGACAAGAAGAAGGTAACATCAGTAGGCCGACACAATTGTCAACAGGTCGTTGGTTGGACGTTGAAGCCAGGCCAATGCCAGGTGCTTGCCCGTCAGCTCTTTTAGGTGATTCTGGTGGCTTGGGTGGCTTGGGTGGCTCGGCTGCTTGTCTAGCTAATGGAGCAGCCAGCACAGAACGAAAAGAAAGAAAAAATAAAAGTTTCGAATGACAACAATGCAATTTATGAAATTGAAAACCTTGAACCTTGTCGTCAGTGTTTAGCCAGGGGCAAAGGTTAAGCCAAAATTACAGTTTCGAAAACAGTTAACTGACCGCACTGGCCACAAGCAATTTTGATAAAGCCAAGTTATGCAATAATAACTGAAACTCATGCGACATCAAGTTGCAAGTATTGATACGAATACTTACACACGCCATATGAAACTGACAAGTGCAGTTTTTGGTGCAACAAATTGTTATTGCTATTATTGTAATTGTTATTGTTGTTGTTATTTCTGTTGTTGTTGTCTGATTACATAAAATGGCAAGAGAAAACAATTCGCATAAAGGTTATAGCATCATTCTAATGATGATGCTGATGATGATGCTGAACGAGCGCACTATGGGGCATTTGCTCAGTTTTTGTGGCAAAACTAATGAACTTTTATTGCCAACACATTATAAAAACATCAAACTGTTATGTTACATGGCAGAAATGTTAAAATAATAGCTGTTAACCAAAGACCTCGAGACTTTTGATAAAGTGCAATTTTGCAGTAAAGTTTTTAAACTTATAAAAATCAAAGAAAATTATTAAAGAAAAGAGAGGCAATATTAAAAATATTCGCCCACTTTTAAAAAAAAGCTCTAATGGTAATACTAATAAAAATCAAAGAAAATCATTTTAAGAACCATTTTAATTCTAACACTAAAATAACCATCGCATCAAAATATTTTAAGTTCTTTAACACTCATTAATTAATGCCACAATAGCTGCTCAAATGTCCCATAGTGCAGCACAAGCTCTGACAATTATTGGTTCATATCGATTAGCTGACGCTTTTGTCTAACTCTCTTACTCCCCTCACCTTACCTCACCTCACTACACCACACCCGCTCCTCTGTGGCACATTTTGTGCTGTCTTTAGCTGTCATTTGCAGCTTGGGGTGCAGTCAGGCCAAAGTGATGCAATCGCTGAGCACAAAAGTATGCTTCAAATGCCGCTCGCTTTACAATTTTAAAGCAGCGCCTAAAAGGCTGCTACACAAACTGCCACTGCATAGAGTTCATTGAATTTGCAGTCGTAGATACATATCTATCTACATATCTATCTATCTATTTATCTGTCAACTGCTGTGCTGAATTAACGCAATTATCACAGCGGGTGGTTTTTTTGGGTGGCTTAGGTGGTTGGTTGGCTGGCTCTGTGGCTGTGTGTGGTGCTTTTGGGTGCGACGTCAGCCCACCGCTGCGTAATCGGTTTGTTTGTTTATCAATAGAGCGGCAATTTGAATGCGTCGTTATGCTGTCATCCGAGTGACTGTTACTATAAGGACTATAAGGATGCTATGGCCCTGACCATGGGCGGTCATTCGACATAGACAAAAGCCCATCTAACAAGTTAAGCAGACAAAACGAGACAGAAATGGAGAAAAAGAGATAGAGAACATTTTTGTAGTCTAAATAATATTGTCAATAAATTGCCAATTAGACAAAGTTTTACAGTTGCGATTTTCAAGCAGAACTCGACAGAGCAAAAAAAACACTTTATAAAAAATATCAAAATAATTTATGTAATCTGAGCTGCGTTGAGCTATAAAAACAATTACTAAACCCAACAAAGACAAAACAATTCAGCTGCCACAAAAGATTAACAACTCCCTGAACTTGCAGCATGGCTTTCACTGACTCTGAGCATTAACTGTCCCCACCTTTTCCCCTTTCCCAACTGCAAACTTTAGATGTATTTCTCATGGCACCGGAAGCAGCATGTGGCGCAACACTTTGACGCAGCTTTAGCTTTGTTTCCTGCCCCATTAATTGAGCTTGCAACGCTGAGATTTACTCCAGAGCCGTCAGTGAAAGGGCAACAAAAATAAACTACATGTGTGGGAGTTACAATTGTGCAATTTTTATTGTAAATTCAAAACTATGAGTCACCATTTGGAGACCCTAAAATCATTTGGTTGACTGCCTATTTTATTTATTCATGCCGGGCACATAATGTGGGTGAATGACCTTGACGATTAACCAACTAATAAATACAATAATCGAATAGCAATATCAACGAGTGTAAAAAAACATTTATTACATGCAGTTTCGCAAAAGCAAAACAAATGCCGCAAAAAACCAAAGGTAAAACATAAAAATGATGGAAAATAAACTCATTCAAATTCCAGCTGCGTACACAAAGCTAAATCCAAAAAAATCAAAAGAAAGAAGAAAAGCAACGCAAGCAAGCAAAACGAATCAAAATAAAATTCAATCAAAAGCAAGAAATTAAAGTTTGTGTGGAGACCCGAAATTTAAATACACTTACTTTGTGTATAACTAACTAAAAGATGAAATATTAATTTTAATGTAAAGGGAATTTATTTGATGAGTTAATTATATGAATCTTACAAATCAAAATATTTTAGCAATCTTCTATTTTAAATTTAACCTGTTTAAAAATAATACAGAAGACATTCAAATATAAAAGATTTTTTAACAGTATGTATTTTTCTATTAATTAAATAACGAAGACATAATTAAAATTAATTACCAAAAAAAGAAAAGACAACTTAAATTAGTATACAATTTTGTTATTTTTTTATTTTGCAAAAGCTAAGAAATTTAAATTCATGTGGAAAGCTTTTTTTTTTAAGTCAAAATAATAAACAATTTAAGTTTATAGATTTAACAAATGAACAATAAAATAAAAAATATAAAAATATTCCTTAATATATACTATTACTTCATACAAGCCTAAGCACATTTCACTGCGTATCCAAGCTGCATAACCCCCTGTTAAAATACATAATAATAGGGTATAATAAATCAAACAAATGAATCACAGTCCCCGAACTATTCGCTCTACACGAATGCATCGCGTGCCACAGTCGGCTGCATTTGGGTTTTGGATTATGTAAGCCAGCAAACAGAGAGATACAAATACGGAGACTGAGACTCAAACTGAGACTGAGACTGAGAGATACATAGATACAAATACAGAGGCCGGCTAAGCCGAGTGGCTTGCCACAAAAAAGCTTCGCTGGGGTTTCCCCAAGGCCTGACGTTTAACGACCGGCTTCGAGAGCTGAGAATTGGCTAGGCCAATTCAAGTACCTGAAACTTTTTTTCGCTCTGTTGCATTGTGTTCGTATTTGCGGGCTTTTCCAGATTTTTAAATTTGATATTTTGGGCAAATCCGTGGCACAGTTGCATTAACTTACATTGCAGACTTGCGGTTGCAGCTTTTTGCATTTATGGCCAAATTTGTGCCACAATTACTGTCACTTTTTTCTTAACACTATGTAGTTTGCAAAATGGGGAAGCTGCTTTTTGGTAATTAAAAAAACGAAGAAGCTGCGTGGGAGGCGCAGTCAGTTATTGAGCAATTGACAAACAGAGCGCGGGACAGAGACAAAAGTGCGACCTTCGATTGGAGAGAGACAAATTCAAAGTTAAACGATTTTTGGACTTGAACTGATACATTAAAGACGAACATAATGTGGTTTTAAAAACTACTGAAACGTGATATGATATCTATTTTCAGATGACATGTGAAATTGAAAATTTTCGATATTTTTAAATAAACAAAATTTTAATTCAGAATCAAATTGAAGGTGAAACAATGTACCAAATAATATTCGGCATAAAAATCTATGTTTTGACAAAGTTATAAAACTTATTTTCGAAAAAGTTAAAAATGGTAACAATAATTTTTCGGAAAACAAATTATGTTTTAAAAATGAATAAAGATGAGATACAGGATAAATTAAGAAGGCTGATGTATCGGAAAAAATTGATCAAGTTTTGACAAAGTTATGAGAGATCAAAGAATACGTATAATATAATTGTAAATTTTCGAAAAAAATTATCTTTAGAAATTGATTTAAACTTAGATACAGAATAAATTTAGAAGGCAAACCATGATCAATATTATACTCGGGATAACAATTGGTTGAGTTTTGACAAAGTTTTAAGACTGCAAAGTTTTCGAAAAATTTTAAAGGTCAGCGTGTAAAAGTCAAAAATTTTCGAAAAAAATTTTACTTTTTAAAATTAATAAAATTTGGATGCAGAATAATTTTGGAGGTAAAATCACAGTCATTTATTATCTAGTAATTTTTTTATCTGTGACATTTTGGACAGTTCGTCACAAAAATGTGTACAAAATTTTATAAAAAAAAAACTTAAGAAAGGTTATACTTTTAGATTTAAATTTAATTTTTGGAAAATGGCATTGTTTCCTTTATTTTAATTTAATTTAAAAGTTTTACGAATTAAATCGATTTGTGTATTTGAAGTAGTTGTTGTTCAAGCACACTTTTTGCCTCGATCGACTTAAGCTTAATTCGATAAATTTGCCATTAAAAGATCAATTGAAACCCTGAACCCGAGATTACATTTTTTTACTGTCACTTTGATTAGCTGTCACTTCAGTGCAAACAAGGTCCCCAGCTTAAGGTCAAGTTCAAGCGGTGAATACGGGGGAATTTACCAATAATACCAATAAATATTTAACTAACTGAGTTCACACAAATTTCTAAAATTAAATCGGAAGTGCCTCCTTCAAACAAGCCTCAAACATTGGCTGAGTCAACGACGAGATGGAGAAAAAACCCGATGGCCAAAACATTGATTGATAATAGCAACACGAACCGCTGAACTCCGCACAAGTGTTTGACAAAACAGCTAAAAGAGAAGAGAAGAGAAATGATTGGGTCAATTAGCATAATTATCGTGGATCGGCCTGTTTACACATATTATCAGCTTTCTTGGAAATGCTTAACAATAAAATGACTTTAAATGCTGTCTGGCAATCGGCTGGAAGGTCAATCACACAAACACACAAACACTCACACACTCACTGAGTGTGAGTAGCTTACGCGTATGAATAATAATCACAACATCACTGACCACACACAATACGAGTAAACGGCTAACGAATCATCAGCAGCATTTGGCACGCGTATCTTTTTATTTTTGTATTATTATTTTTTGGGGAAGCTTGAGTCTCTAATTTTTATGAACTTCGGGTAATTCCGCTTTGATTCACAAACTCTTAAACTGTAATTGAATGATATGAATGACCGACTGACGTTTATACTGACATTGGGTTAAACACGAGCAAACAGTTTTGACTCTCTGTAAAATGACTTTAAACTGTGCCAGATCCGGTTTGAGGCGATGCCCTTTATGAGTTTATTTTTATTTATTATATCTTTTTTTGAGGCTTGTCGCTTAGTCAGCGCCCCAGTTGTCCCTCTTTGGGTCATTGTGACCCAATTAATAATTGCAAATTTCATAATCTATTACACAAAAATATAAAACCTGCGCCTTTTACGGGAACTGGAGATGATATGAAAAGTTTATTTTTGGACATTTATTCACAGCCCACATGAAAAAGCCTGAAGCGTTAATTTGGTCACAAGAGTTTTCAACATATTTTTTTAGTTTTAATGATGAGACAACTTTTGTTTACAAGCGGCAGATTGCAACAACATCAGCTCAAATGATCATTAAGCAAAAGGTTTCCGCTTAGACCTTAACTTAGCCTTCGCTGATACGCAGAATGCAACTTAAATCTTTAAACTCAATTTGAAAAACCCAAAAAAATACCCAAAAAAAATGGTTTTGACGTCATAGCAAGAAAATGAATCCCGCCGCAAACTTGTTGCCAAACTGCTGCTGCTGCTGTTGGTCTGCTCTCTGTTTTGGTTATGTTTTGTTTTGTTTTGCTTTGAGTTAACAATTTGCAAAAGAGCACCACCAGCAGCACCACCAGCACCACCGAGCGCAGCAGCAGCAGCGGCGTTGGCGTCGCGCATGCGCAACTTGCGTATAAAACGCGCAGTTCAGTTGAAAGCGAAATCAGTGAACGAGTCGACAACAAACGTATCAGACATACTACGAAAATACAAAGAAAAGTGACAGTGAAAGGATAAACTTAAGCACTTACATAAGGATTACAACAAAATATATATAATAAATTGGAATTGGAATATTTAAAATACAACACAGCAAAAGGTTAGTAAAAGTGAGCAAGTGAAAAGTGCAAGAAACAATAAGAGACCAATAAATATAATTATAAAGCAATTTTAAATAAGTTACTTAAAGTGTCTCAACTTACATAACAACTCTCAATTAGTGTTCGATTTGTAATCGATGCAGTTTATATCCCTTTTGGCTCAAGTCAATGAACCAAAAACTTATAAAACTTTCACTGCAAAATCCAAAGACCCAGTAGAGACAAACCCCACACAAATTGTCTTTTTATTTTAAACAACTTGGGGCAATTTGCAATGCAACGTTGCACACGACTTCCGATTTGGGGGCGCAGCCTCTGCAACAAATCTTCAAAAGGTGCTACAAATTTCGCTTTATATAACTTCAGTTAAACGCTTTAAAGATCGCCAGACAGCGACGCAACCCACGCTTCAAAAAGAAAAGCACAATTAAAGTTAAGAAAAACCATTTATAAGTAGTAGGCAAGCCGAAGATTTAATACTCTTGCTGACAATTGTAGATTTTAAAATAATAAAGGAATATTTTTTACATGAGTAAAAACATATTTTATTTACCCTACGAATATATTCGTAAACATTTTTTGAAAAGCGAAAAAGATTTCCGTGTTAAAAATTTAATTTTTAAGTGATCGTTATTAGATCAGACTAGGAATTACTATATAGTACAGCATTAAATACACAAAGCGGGAAATTAAAAATTCAATTTTTAAGCGATCGTTATTAGATCAGAACAGGAATTACTATATAGTACAGCATCAAATACACAAAGCGGGAAATTCTGTAGAGTTTTTTAAAGATTTAAAAAAACTTATATTCCGATTTTGACAATTTGTGATTTAGATTTGGATAATCTTAAAAATAAAAGATTCAATTTCATTCCTAAAATAGCTATATTATATTTCATTTTCAAAACGTTACACATTTCGAGGAAAAATTATAGTACGCTCATTAAGAGTACACAAGAAACGTAAATGACATAACATATGTACAAAAAAAGGCAATAAAGGGAGTGTAATTGAAGAGAATGAGAGTGGGAAGAGAGAGAGGGTAGCAAAAGTTACGAAAATGCACAAAGCGTAAAGTCTGCCTTGACAGCCGGGCAGAGATCAAGTTGAGTGATCAGTTCGCCAGTTGCCAAATCTCGCAGCTCGGCTAAAATTACCTCATATGTAGAGAGGGAGAGGGATAGACCGGAGGCGACTCGGTCTGCGACCTCGAACGAAAGTAAAAGTCTCTTTTTTCCATGTTGAAAGACGCCAAACGATAATGGAGGCAAACCGAGCTGTGAGTCAGCGTGAAGATTTCAAGACGTTGCCATAAACCGGTTGCGATTGCCACAGGCAAAGAGTGAGAAAGGAGGGAGAGAGAGATAGAGAGAGAGTGAAAGACAGAGAGAGAGAGAAGTGTAAATTGGCACAATGGCCAGCTGCTTTTTGGGGTAATGGTGTCAAGCGAAAGATTGTGTAATAACCAAAACTTGCTTCCCTTCCTTCTTTCTTTTACTCCGCAGACACAATGAGATTGAGAATGGGTTGGATATTAATTTTGGCGGCCAGTGTCACATTGGCTGCCGCCGACTGGGGCAACGAGTGGGCGCCCATGGAAGCGGCTGCCACGGATTCCATGCTGAGTCGTCGCTCGGCTGAGACAAATCCGCCCGCCGAGGATGTCCAGGGTCGCAACTATGCTGTTCATGAGAGCACACAGAGCAATGCCACCGAGATTGACACCGTCATTGACCAGTTGATCAACTCGCGACGCGAGGGACGCAATCTGGGTGAATACGATGCCGTCTACGCGGATGGCAACATTGATCAGGCCCTGCAGCAGGGCAACGATCTCCAGGCACGCAATCTGATCCGCGATAAGCTGTGCGGATTGGGACTGATGAGCTGCGATGTCGATGTGGAGGAGAAGCGTCCGTTTTACTCGACCATCTATGCCCAGGGACCGCCACCACCGTCCGCCTTTGGCGGTGGACCCTATGGCCCAGCCAAGCCAATGCCACCGCCCAGCTACTTCAACGGACGCCCACCGATGGGTGGACCACCACCAGCCAGCTCCCTGAACTCCTTTGGACCGCCACGCAAGGTGGGCTACGAGAGCAACTACAAGCCCATGAACAGTCTGTACAGACCGGGAGGAGGCGGTGGTCAGTTCGGTGGTGCTTACCTGGAGCACCCACCACCATCGGCCATCGATGGCTCCGACGGTGTTACCTACTCCAAGCCACCACCCGGTGCGCTCATCTACGACAGCAAGCCACCTGGTCCCATTTACACCGGTGGCTCCCAAGGACCCGTCTACAGTGGTCCACCCAACGGTGGTGGTGTTCCCCCCTACAGCTTTGAGAATCCCGAGAAGCTTCAGGGTGCCGGTTCCGCCGTCAACGGTTTCTACAGTCAGCAATCGTCGTCTTCCTCCTCGTCAGCTGCTACTGCATCCAGCACCAAGGTGGTTGTCGGTGCACCACTCGATGCGGGACTCCAGCAGCATGTCCATCATCACTATCACCATGTGGAGGGCGAGGGCGGCCATGTTCCCAGTGTAGCTGTGCCCATCGGCGGTGGACAGACCATCAATACCGACTTCAGTGCCTTGGCCCAATCCTCGGCCACATATACGCCACAGGCTCAGGCCTCCAGCTCCGGCTTCACACAGTCCAATGCATTCAATGCTGGCTTCAATGGCGCCTCCCAGGGTGGTCTGCTCACCCAGGGCTACAATCCCGCCCAGAAGCCCAATGGTGACCTGTACAAACCCACTTCGGGACTTGGCGGCTACGGCAGCAGCTCCAGCCTCTCCCAGTCCAATGGTTTCGGTCAGAATGGTGGCGGATTTGGTGGCTCACCCAGTGGCAGCTACCACAGCCAGAATCCCGACTACTACAAGAAGGAGTTGCAGAGCGGTGCATCCGGCAGCTACAATGGTCTCTCCACCGGATACGGCAGCCAGAATCAAGGTGGTCTGTACCAAGGCGCCGGTGGTGCTGGTGCTTATGACACTTCCCGTCAACAGATTGTGGACTGCCAGTGCGTCCCGATCTCCCAGTGTCCAGCCGCCGATCGCATTGGCCGCAAAGAAGATTTGATTCTGGCCATTGACCCCAGAAATCTCGGCAAAGAGATTGAAGCGCTGAGTGATGATGCTGTCAATGCCACCACAAATGCTGCCGCCAAGGAGACCAAGGCAGAGGAGAAGAAGGATGATGAAAAGAAACGCACGCGTCGTCAGACCGAGGCTGACAACAAGGAAGATGACACTGGAGATCTCTCATTGGATGCCCAAGGGGTAAGTCAAGTTTACTACTCAGTCGCGTCTAGAATCCCTAGGTGAAATTACCGCCCGACTAATGCAATTCACAACATGGTAAAATGCTCCCTAGTCTCCCTAATCTACCCCACACACTTACGCTAGTGATGTAATTCGGTACTAAAATGTGTATTTATTCAAATCAAAGATTATTTAGCAAAGGTAGATCAATGTTTATGTCGAATATCTAGGTTTTCCGCCTTTATTTTAAAACGGTAGTACCGTCATGAGCACTACCAAATATTTAGTTTAGGACACGCGTGCTAGGAAACACGCATTTTTTGGAAATTACTGCTCGAAAAATATTATCCTCGGGAAAAAAGTAACTTTTTGCCGTTAAATAAGTTGTTTTAAAACGGTAGTACCGTCATGAGCACTACCAAATCTTTAGCTTAGGACAACCGTGCTAGGAAACTCGCAGTTTTGGAAATTACTGCTCAAAATATATCATCCTCGAGAAAAAAGTAATTTTTTGCCTTTATATAAGTTATTTTAAAACGGTAGTACCGTCATGAGCACTACCAAATATTAAGTTTAGGACAAGCGTGCTAGGAAACTCGCATTTTTGGAAATTACTGCTCCAAAAATATCATCCTCTGGAAAAAAGTAACTTTTTGCCTTTATATAAGTTATTTTAAAACGGTTGTACCGTCATGACCAAAACTCGCATTTTTTGAAATTACTGCTCTAAAAATAGCATCCTCAGCGATATATAGCAACGATGTTTTCCGATGTATAGATATTAATTTACATCACTAACCTAAACCACCCAACTCAACCCACATTTGATCAACGCTCCACGCTCAACTCAAACTCAAACTCAACCAAGGTCCACACTAAAAAAAAACCACACCAAAAAACCAAAGCAAAACCAAAACAAATCCTCCGCTCGTCGTCGTCTTCTGGTTGGCTGCCACCGAGGGAGAGATGGTCACTAATCCAACTGCCACTGCCACTGCAACTGCCACTAAAACCAACCTAACCACGCACGGGGTCAAAAGGTCGCACCAGATCCAACGTCCAGCCAGCCTAACTTGGTGTCCTTCTTCGTTCCTTCCTTCCTGCAGCGTCAATCCCCGCTGGGTCTGCCAGCCCTTCAGGCTCTTGAGCTGATACAGCGCAAGGTGCTGCCCACCTATGGTGTCAGCTTTGGATTGCCTTATCCCACGTCGGGCCATCCAGGCGGTTATCCCTCGAATGTCCTGGGCGATTATTATCCAGCGCAGAATCCACACTTTGGCGCCTTGGGACCAAATGGTCTGAGTCTTGGCCTGATCAATGTCAATCCGCTTGTCTCGCTGCAAGTGAGCAAAACGGATTATGGCGAGAAGGTGGTGAAGCCACTGGTGAATCTCCATGTGACGCCCAACGAGAATATCATTCAGAAAGTGGGCGATTTCTTCAAGAAGAAGCCGAGCGAAGTGCACAGCACGCATTATCATCATCACGATCACTTTGGCGGTGATCATCACGATCACGATCACTTTAGCGGCTATGAGCATGAGCATCCACCGCACCACCACCAGCACCACTATAGAGAGCCACATGGGTATGAGAGCTTTGGACCTCATCAGCACTTTGATGTGGAAATGGTGCACAGCACTCCCATATTTGAGTATCACAGTGGTCCCTCGCTACAGCCGGCAGTGCAGCATTATCACCACTCTGATCATCCCTTTGATCACCACTCTGATCACCACTTTGATCACCACTCTGATCATCACTTTGATCACCACTCCACCGACTCCTTTAACCCCTCGTTCAACTCGCTGTATCCTGGCTCGGCTCCAGCTGACATTGGACCCAGTGGCTTTGGCAGCTACGGAGATTATTCCCAGCACTACGAGCGCAGTGTCAACGTTACAGAGCCCGAGTGGTCGACTCCCAGTCGCCGTGGCAAGCAGCTCAATTTGGGGCCACTTCCTAATATACCAGCACAAGCACCTGGTGCGGCAGAGGGCAGTGATTTTGTCACCTTTCCACATGATCGCAGAAGACGCAGCGTAAAGGATGAGACTGAGTTTGAGTTGAACGCGGAGCAGGTAAACGTGTGGTAACAAAGTCAATGGAGATGTACAGAAGAGCGTTAAAAAATGATGAATTTACTATAGAAAAGCTCACATCATTTATTTAAAAACAGACATGTATTCATACTATTTCAATTATTGTTCAATACCAAATTTGAAAAGCAATAGCATTTGTGAAAAATTAAGCCTTCTAGCTCTTACCGTTTGGCCTTTAATTTAATTTAAATTGCCAGTCAGTGAGCAATAGATTATAGATAACATTTTCTTCAACATAATTTCTACAGTAGTAGATTTAAAGGTTTTAAATATCTTAATTTCAGACCATTTGAACTTAATTTAAGTACGACCTTTGCCCCGCTGTAACCATATCTTAAAATCTTGAAACTTTAACTTATTTATTTCCTACTTTTTATGATTTCAGCGCGCTTACTATGGCAACCGTCCCGTTGAGAAGACTTGCCGCATTAACGAGGTCTGCTGCCGTCGTCCACTGCGTCCACAGGCTCCGCCCCAGCAGCTGGGACGTTGCGGCACAAGGAACGCCGCCGGCATTACGGGACGCATCAAGAATCCAGTTTATGTCGATGGCGACAGTGAGTTCGGTGAATATCCCTGGCATGTGGCCATTCTGAAGAAGGATCCCAAGGAATCGATCTATGCCTGCGGTGGCACACTCATCGATGCCCAGCACATCATCTCGGCGGCACATTGCATTAAATCGTAAGTGAAATTTAATCGCATTTAAAGTTATCCTAGACTTATATGAGTTTTCTATTTACTACAGTCAAAATGGCTTCGATCTGCGTGTGCGCTTGGGCGAATGGGATGTGAACCATGATGTGGAATTCTTCCCGTACATTGAACGCGACGTTGTCTCCGTGCACATTCATCCCGAGTACTATGCCGGCACTTTGGACAATGATCTGGCCATATTGAAGCTGGATCAGCCCGTTGACTTTACCAAGAATCCACACATTAGTCCCGCCTGTCTGCCCGATCAGTATTCCGACTTTACCAATGCCCGTTGCTGGACCACGGGTTGGGGCAAGGATGCCTTTGGTGAGCACGGCAAATACCAGAACATCCTAAAGGAGGTGGATGTGCCCATTCTGTCGCATCATCAGTGTGAATCCCAGCTGCGCAATACTCGTCTGGGTTATAGCTACAAACTGAATCCTGGCTTCATCTGCGCTGGCGGCGAGGAGGGCAAGGATGCCTGCAAGGGCGATGGCGGCGGTCCTTTGGTCTGTGAGCGCAATGGCGTCTGGAACGTGGTCGGTGTCGTCTCCTGGGGCATTGGCTGTGGCCAGGTGAATGTGCCCGGCGTCTACGTCAAGGTGTCCGCCTACTTGCCCTGGATCAAGCAAATCACCCAGAGCTACAACAAATGATTAACCGATGACCGCACAGAGGCGACCACAGTCACTGCCTATCATGGAGGAGTTACCCTCCAATCCCACGACTCCGACTTCGACTCCGACTCCAGCGTTGACTTCGACGCCTCTGATGAATTTGTTTTTCACTTTTAATGCAGCCATTTCCAACTTGTTTATATAACTGTCCCCGTCACTTTTTTGCTATTTTTATTTCGTTTTTATTTTTTATTTTGTATTTGTATTTATTCGATCACGTTTGTTAGCCCACTCGAATTACCGTTACCATTACGTACTCGTTAGCTATTTAGGCCTTTTCTTTATTTTCTTATTACCTTGTTACCTTGTTATTATGACTTATTGTTATAGCCCACACACACACACACACATATATATATTTTTGTCACACACTCAACAAAGTCGCAGCTCATTAGATAAGACTCGAGTAATGGCCGGAAATACCCGGCCAAAGTGCCTTATGTACGAGTACCAAAACAATCCGAATTGTATCGTGTAAAATAGTAGTTGTGTTTATACTATATTAATTAATTTATTATTTATACTTGTAATAAATTAAAAAACTATTTAAATAAATTAATTTATATGAAAAAAATGTCTTATTGTTTTTATTTATTATCAAATTTGATTTAACAATATTGATAATTTAAATTTATATAGAAAGTTTTTAATATGACAAATTATTCCAAATACTATTAAAATAAATTAATTAAAAAAATGACGAAATTTTTCAAAAAATTTTTAGATATTTTAATTTATATTAAAGAAAATATCTTTTTGTTTTTATTTATTATCAAATTGTAATTTAAAGCATTATAAATATTATGATAGTAAGGTTTAAATACGTGTACGACGAATTTTTTCAACTAACAATAATTTTATTAGAATATTTATTTTATAATATTTTATGAGAATTATTTATTATTATTATTTTTTATTTATTATTTTTTAATTTTTATTTATTTTATTAGAATTATTGTTATATTTAAATTTAGCAAACTATCTTTTATATTTTCCTTTCAGAATATTCATATAATGTCAATTAACAATTGATACTTAATTAAAAATTGTTGTTAGGCTTTAATGTGACAAGTTTCCCAAATAATTTTCATTTTGATCAAATAAAAACCCACTATCAGGACAGTATCAGATTTTTTTCCGTCTCTTTTTCCTAGAATTCACAAATCTGGCAACAAAGATTAGTAGTATTTAGTGTGTAACAAATTCTACACTTCTAAATTCGTCACGTTTCCGTAAAAATACAAAAGCTGCCTTTAAAAATCAATATTACTATCCTTTTCCTGAAAGTATGCAACACAAAATTCTAAGAAATTTACGATTAAATGGACTTTGCAACTGACCCCAATTCAAACGGCTTCCTTAAAATTTGGTTATATAAAGTACAGCTGTCTATTTTTAAAACATTTCCTACGCTTTCCGCTCTCATAATTTAGCTATAGCTTGTCTGTTTTTAATTGATTTTTCAAAATATTAGAGATTTTATTTATAATCCAAAAAGTCAAGCACAAAAACCCTGTTGCAAGTTTAGCATAATAAACACTTTGGAATCAATTAAAATGGGGCGCAACATTGAAATTGAAAATGTAAATTTAATTTTGAAGATTAAGCCACCACAGCTTTGGCAGTTTTGCACCACCCATAACCACTCAAAAACTAACAGCCGTGGCAACAAATCATTAATGGATCCCACAGTAAAACCGTCGACTATATGGAAGTGTTTCCTTCCCGATGTGTGTGTGATATTCAAATCGCCCAAAAGAAATACGTATTATAATATTATAATCACATGTTGAACACCCGTTAAACTCAAAAAACCGCAACAAAACTTTCCGCACTACTAAAAATTTATGCACCACTGAAGTTTGCCACAAACTTTGGGGCAAGTATAAAATACTTTGTACATATGAGTGCGTTATTTAATGGAGTTTTGGCAGCTGCAGTGTGAAGATGTACACCAAGGAATTTAGTTGTCTGCTCTGCCAGCTGCTCATGGGTAAGAGGATTATTTACAGAGAAATTCAACAAGGAATAACGTGTGGATTAAAAATAATTAATTTAAAAAAAATTATTAAATAAAAGTTATCCACAAATAACTTTTTATCAAAAAAATTAAAAGAAAACTAAAATTTTTTGATCCAAATAAAAAAAATAATAATTAAATTTAAATTTGTGTTTAAAAATTTTAATTTTTTCAATTTTTGTTTTTGCAATTGAAAAAAAAAGTTATTTTTCAAATTTTATTATAAAAATAAAAAAAAAAATATTTAAAAAAATTTTTTATAAAAATTTAAATTAAGAATTATTATCAATTTGTATTAAAAAAGTTGAAAATTAAAAATTGACTGCAAATGTCTTTTGAATTGGAAGGCGTATTTCCAACAGTGACATGCATACCACTCCTCACCACCCCCTGTGAATGAAATACACCTTCCGGTTTAAAAAACATTTGCATTCAATTTTTTTTAACTTTTAAAATGAAAATAAAAGAATAATTCTTATTTTAAATTTTTATAATAAAAATTGAAAAATTATTTTTTTTTCCGATTGAAAAATTTCAATTTATAAATTGAAAATAGCTTTTATTTTTGATTTCTAAAATATAAATTGAAAAATAATTTTTATTGAAAAAAAACTTTTTTTTTTATTTTTATAATAAAAATTGAAAAATAACTTTTAATCTATAATTTTTAACTAAAAATTGAAAATAAAAGTTTATCCAGTTTCTCATAACTCTTATTTGCGGTCCCTGCCAAAAACTAGCGCTGCTGTGCGTCGAGGCCATGGGAAGGCTGAATAAACGCAATGGCAATGGCAATGGATTCTACTACAGACAACAGCAGCCACAACAGCATCCACATGCCAGCTACTTTGAGCCCACATTTCCAGCGTATGAAGAAGTGGAGGAACATTATCAACAGCATCCACAACATCAACAACATCCACAACATCCACAACAGTCGCAACATCCACAACACGGCAGCAGCTCCAGCTCCAAAAGTCATTCCAGCAGCAGTTCAGGTGGCGAAACTAGCAAGACTGGCTACAGCATTGGCAGCGGATTGCGTTCCATCGCCCAGGGATCGGCGGATCAGGCCTACAGTGCGGTGGCCAATCAACATGCAGCTGCCAAACAGGCGGCTTTTATAGCCAAAAACACCTTGGCCCAGGCGGCATCGCAGGCGGCGGCCACGGCACAGGCAGCACTCCAAGGGAAGCAAGTGATTCTACAAGAGTTGGAGCAACAGGCGGCGGAGGCACAGCGAGCACTCTCCCGCGAACTGGAGCAGCTGAAGGCGGCCAAGTTGTCGGCCAAGTTGGCACAACAAACGGCACAATCGGCCCATCATCATGTATCCGTCTTAACCGCCGCCGTGAACAACGCCAAGTCTGTGGCGGAGCAGGCGGAACAGAGCTCCACGGAGGTGTCCAACCAACTGGCCTCGCAGGCCACCATGGTGGGTCAGGCCAAGAATCGAGTGGAGCAGGTGGAGGAGCAGCTGCATCAGGCGCGAGTGGATTATGCGGCCACCAAGGAGTCGGCGCTCAAGGCCTCCTCCTCGGCAGCTGCAGCCCAAGTAAATGCATCCAAGGCAGGGGCACATGCGACAATTGGTCTGCACGAGAGTACCAATCAGAATCAGAAGGAGCATCACCACGAGGAGGAACTCGAGTCCTATGACGAACAAATCGACACGAGCGGCTCCGGACACGCGGATAACGGAGACATTGAGGAGCATTCCCACAATGGCTAGTCCACAAAATGTACTTTTAAATGCATGGCGGGATTTTATCGATAAGTCGATAATACAATCGATAAGGTGTATATATATGTAAATTATTATAGAAGTATCAAAAAGTCAATGGCCGTGTTCACCAGAACAAATCGACAACAGAAAATCGATGAAATTTGCATGATTATTCTGGTCAAATGCAGTGAATAGCAATCATGATATCAAATTATGTGATTATGATGTCCGAAAATTCATCACCAAAATAGTGCGCTGAAATTTTCTGATTGTGATGCTTTGTTATCGAACAAACAAAATACATGATTACTGATTGATTAGTTCTGGTGAACGCGGCCAATGTACCAAAAATATTAAAAATAAATTGAGCTTACCATTTGTTTATAATTAATTCTTTATCATCACTCCTCTCTTTTGCAAGGTTGACAAATAAAACTCAATAAATTGTGTATTATAGCAGTTTAAACCGGCATCGCGTTGCCAACCAAGTAGAAGCTGAAGCGCCAAAATAACACATGATACGGCAACGCTGCACCCACACAGCTGTTCGACAAACAAGTGAATGACAATTGTGCGTGAAGCAGCACAACGGCACAAATTCATAACTTTTTCTAAATTTTACCTATTTGTTAATTAAAGCGAGTGTAATAAAAAGCCAAATGAGTCAAAAAGTAATCAAATACATTGGCCGCACCACCGACTTTCGCGGCAACACGCTGTGGGAGCTGGTGGGCAGCCTGCCCGACTGGGGAGTCGGTCGCATGCTCATACGTAACATGTTCCAACGGTATCCGGAGCCCTGCTACATGCGCATCTTAAAGGTGCAAGCGGTGGATGAGAAGGTGAAATAAGAAGATTCTCAATTAGCTAAACTGCTGCTACATATGTTTATCTCTGCTCCACAGCCAAACGAGGAGCGCAAAGTGCGCGTAACTGTGGAGAAAACTTGGCGCGGCGTCACGCAACCAAAACCGGTGGAAATCTTCAGCACCAGCTACAAAGCGGACTACGAGCTGGTGCCACCCGAGGAGGAGCACAAGTTTCTGAAGAATAACAAAAAGGTTGAACCAGTTATATTGCCCACAAAGATTGCGTTTCCGCCACTGCTAAGGGAATACATTAAAGATGAAACCGGCGAGGCGAATCCCCAGATGAATGTGCACTTCAAGCGGACACACAATAAGCTGGCGCGTCTGGCGCAACCGGGTGAGAAGCCCACGCTGCAAGTGTCCATGGACCTGGGCCAGCCAAAGCCAGTGAGCGCCAAGTTGTACGAGGGAGTGCTGTGAGGATTTGGATTTGTTTACTTTGTTTGATTATTAAACTTTTTAACGGGGACCGAAACTGTTATGAGGAATATATGAAAAAAATACTTTTAATAATTACTTAAAGACTTTTACTTTATCAAATCATACTTAATACAGTCGAACTTCCCTAACTCGAATCACCATTATCCACGAAAAAAGGTTCGAGTTAGGGAGACTTCGAGTTAGGGAAGTTCGACTGTAATTATTTTTGATTAAAAAAATACAAATTATAAATAATTATAAATGTTGATTTTTATTATATAAATCAAAAATAATGATTAAATTTGATTTTTTTTTTCTTTTAATTTTTTTTTTTGTAAATTATGTTATTATCTTCCTGATAAGCAAATTAACATATGCTGAAAATTTGGAATGCTTATCTTGAGTATAAACAAAGATATTCTAAAAAGACTTTTAAAAACACTTTCAAATTATAAAAGTCCTTAATGACTTATATGTTTTTAATTCAAAAATAAAAGTTATTTGAGACTTTTATTTTTTTTCCTCACAAATAAAAGTCTTTCGAGACTTTTATTTTTTTTAATCTCAAATATAAGTCTTTTGGCTATAGATACTGTTTTTACAAACAATTTGATGTATTTTAAACAAAAATCGCATTAGTCCTTATCAGGGACCGTAAATAATGATAATTGAAATTTTTACAAATCTAAAAATCAATGACTAGAATTCTTATACAAAAAAAAATGATAATTATTAAATTTGAGCGAAAAAATAAAACTCAAAAATAACCATTATTTATGATTTTTATTTTGTTCGCTCAAAATAAAACTCACTTTAAATTCATGGCTTTTGTGTAAGATTTTCAACCAGTATTTTTGCATATATCTTTCAAAGAAACCCAGAGGACCCATAAAACACAAAAACAAATCATTAAAATGATTACGTAAACTTTTTTAAAAGTAAGTTTCATTTTGAGCGAAAAAATAAAAATCACATACATATAATGAATACCTATGAGTTTTATTTTATCGCTCAAGAATAATCATTATCATTGAAGAAAATCCCTAAAAATCTTTTAATAATCATAACTATGTAATTTTTATAATACAGGGTGACCAGAAATAACGGAGACAAACATTTTTAATTATAATTTTACTAAACGAGAGAAATTTAGCAAAGCAACAATTAGTAACGATAAAGTGGATAACTAGTAGTAAGATTCCCGGCCGGTTTCGAAATGGTCTAATCCAGTTGCCATGCACAGGCCCAAACGTGATCTAAAATTGTTGGCCATGGGCCGCAGGTCGGCGATAGGAGCGCATCCTTTTCACAGATGAGAAGCTGTTCACCGTCGAGCAGGCCCACAACCACCAAAACGACTGGATCTGGTCCGTAGAGGTTCCGAGTACGTCGGCCATTGTCAAACATCGCCAAAATCCGAAGTCCGTTATGGTCTAGGGCGGCATTTACGCCAGCGGCAAGAAACCCCTGGTTTTCGTGGATCAAGGGGTTAAAAGAAACCAAGAAGTGTACCGCCGCGACATTTTCGACGCCGTGGTAATTCCTTGGGCCCAGCTGCACTTCGGCGATGCGGACTGGACTTTTCAACAGGACTCCGGCCGGCTCACAAGGCGAAAATGACGCAAGACTGGTGCAAAACCCATTTTCCGGACTTCATCTCGTCTGCTGAATGGCCACCCTACTCGCCGGATCTCAACCCGATGAACTACAGCGTGTGGTCGACATTGGAGGCCAGGACCTGTGCTAAGCCTCACAAAAGTTTGGAGGCGCTGAAGCAATCGCTGCTCTTGGAATGGAACCGACTGTCTCCCGAGGACCTGCGGCCCATGGCCAACAATTTTAGATCACGTTTGGGCCTGTGCATGGCAACTGGATTAGACCATTTCGAAACCGGCCGGGAATCTTACTACTAGTTATCCACTTTATCGTTACGAATTGTTGCTTTGCTAAATTTCTCTCGTTTAGTAAAATTATAATTAAAAATGTTTGTCTCCGTTATTTCTGGTCACCCTGTATAACTCATAATGATTACCCTCCCTGGTCCTTATATGTGATTTTTTGAGTTGAAATTTTGATCAATAAGTAATTTTCAGTCCCTGGTTTGATTATTAAACTTTTTAATGTACACATTTAACTTAAGAACAATTTGAATTTGTTTAACTATATTTACATGCGTTAGAGACTATGGAATGGAGTGGAATGTGTGGGGAGGAATCTCTTCCAGTCATTTGCTTTGTTCGTATGTGCGCAACTTGCGCATTAGATTGTCCACCTCCAATCCCAGCACATCCAGATTCTCCTTGAGCGTTATGTTCTTCAGCAGCGTGTCCTCCAGCACGGTCTGCAGCTTCTTATTGATCTCGAGCGAGAGATCCAGGGACATGGCCTTGCTGTCGGTGCCCTTGACGCCACCGTAGATGGCCGCCATGACGCCATTGCCATACTTGACCAGCTCGCTCTTGTTCTGATCACTCTTCGAGGTGGTCAATGCGCCCGCCGTCTGATCGCGCAGCATGTAGTGCTGCACCACCTTGGACTTCTTCTGCACCTCGGACACCAGCGCGGCTGTGTGATTCTCCAGGAACTCAATGCGTTCGGTCTGACGGGCTGTGGCCTGCTGCAGGCGCAGGATGCGCTCCACCAGCACCTTCTTGGACGGCACCGCCTGCATGTCGGGCAGTGGTTGTTGTTGTTGTTGTGTGGTTACGCTGCTGACCACCGTTTCGGATTCGGAAGACTCGCTGGCACGTCGACTGCCATTGTGGATGCTCCCATGGCTGCTGGTGCGACTGTGCGTGCGTGGGACTTGGGATTGTTGTTGTGATTGTTGCTCCTCCTGGTTGCTGCTGCTCCTGCAGCCATTCAGCGCCTGCTGGCAGCTGCCACAATAGCCCATGGGCTTTGTATCCACGATGCCTCGCTTGTACTTTTGCAGCTCGCGTTGCAGCTCCTTGACGAGCGTCGCCTGCTTATGCTGCGTCGCCTCAAAGTCGCCCTGGACATTGTCCAGCTTGGCTTTGGTCATTTCATACAGCTTGGTCTTCTCGGACAGATGCTTGGCCAGCAATTGGCGCTCTTCCTGCTTCATTGTGGACTCGGCACTCAGCTGATGCTCCAGCTCGCTGTACTTAATGTCGTATCCATGCTTCTCCTGCTTCAGCAATTTGTTCTCCGCCTCCAGGCCTTGGGCCTGTAATAAAAATAGATTTAGTTTCAAAATGAAGTATTTATCGACGAGATTTCAAGGCCTCGGTGGCGCAGTTGGCAGCGCGTAAGTCTCATAATCTTAAGGTCGTGAGTTCGAGCCTCACCCGGGGCAGGTAATTTTTTTGCTTTTTAAATATAATTCATTCTTTTAAATTGCAAACTTACTTTAGATTCAGCTAGACAAATGTCGTTCTGCAATTGGACAATCAACTCGCTCATCTCCTTGTTGATGCTCAACAATTCCTGTTTCTTTTGCTGCAGCTGCTCCAAGTCAGCTTCATTTTCCTGTGCTGTCGCCTCCAGTTTTTGTACTTTTGCTTGTTCCTCGGCCAATTTCGCCTCGTTGCTGTGGGAATGAGCAATAAAAGGATTAAGTTTTGATGCCATTATTTATTTGTAGACACTTCGTACATTGTATTTTGTGTGCGCAACAGCTGCAGCTCGGAGAGTTGGCCATGCAACTTGGCCGTTTTCAGCAGCTCATCGCTGTAGGCCGCCTCCACGGAGCTGTGCTGCTCCTGCAGCTCCTTAAACTCATCCGAAAGCTGGAAATGCTGGAAAGAAATAGATTTATATTGAATTATAAATTAATATTTAATTTTTTAATTTCAAAAATTAAAATGAATATAAATATACTTTAAATTTAAACCTTGATCTATTGTATCTGGAGTTCCCTTACCGTTGCATTAAGCTCCTGCAATTGCTGCTGGAGCTCCTTGAAAGCCTCACTCTGCTTTTGATGCTCCTTGGTGAGCTTGTCGAGTGCCTCAGTCTTACCCATAATCTCATGCTTCAAGAGTATTGTGTTTGCCTCAAATTCCATCTTAAGCTTCTCTGCAATAGCGTGGATTTAACAAGTGCAGTTTGTTGCTTTGTTTCCAACTTACCATTGGCCTTTTCCTCCAGTTTATTGGGCGCATTGCGTTCCTCCTCCAGCTTGCGTTCCAGAGTCTAAGATTTAAAAATAGCATTTTTAGAACTGAATAGAATTTAAAAATATAGAGCAGCACTTACAGCCTTGGCCTCCACTTCAATGCTCAGCTTGTTGGCATGATATTTCAGCTTGGACTCCAGGTGACCCATTTCCGTCTTGAGTTTCTCGCATTCCCTTTGATATTTGCGCACCTCGTTGCACTGCAAGAGATGAATATATGATTTAATGTAAATATATTTTTTTTTTAACTATTTTTATTTTATTTTGTATATTTCTTTAATTCCTAAATATTTAATTTTTATTGTGAATTTATTTTGCAATTATATTTTATTTAATGTTTCTCAGAAATAGTTTTAGTATTAGCTTAATTTGAATTTTTAATTTAATTTATTATTATTCTATTATTTTTATTTATTTTATTTTAAATTTTAAATTAAAATTTTAATTTGTTTATAATTATGTATTTTTTTCAAGAGATGAATATTTAATTTAATTTAATAATATTATTTTTTTAATAAAAATATATATTTTATTTTTGTATTTTTTTTTAATTTTTAAATAATGTTTTTTAAGTATTGAATATTTTTTGTTGATTTTTATTGTAATTATATAACATTTTATGTGTTTCTCAGAAATAGTTTAATGATTTTTAAGTTTTTCATTTAATTTAATTTTTTTTATTTGTATTTTTTTTTTATTTTAAATTAAATGTTTTAATATTTTTGTATTTTTTTGCAAGAGATGAATATTTAATTTAATTTAATTTTTTTTTTTAATTATTTTATTTTGAACTTTTTTATATTTTTTAAATATTTTATTTTTGTTGTTGATTTTTATGGTAATTATATTTAATTTTATGTGTTTCTCAGAATTAGTTTTAGAACTTTTAAGGTTTGAATTTAATTTAATTTAATTTTATTTTATTTTGAATTAAATTTTTAAATTTTTTAATATTTATTTATTTTTTTCAGAGATGGTTTCAAGATTAATTAGCTTAGTTTCCCTGCTGAATACTTCACTTACCTTTTCATCTATAATGTATGTGACGCGCGACTTTTCCTCGCTGACCGCATGAAATCGTATGGATATATTCTTGATCTCCTTCCGGGCATCGGCCAGTTGCTTCTCCACCGTCTCCTTCTCCTTTTTGGCATCGATGAGCAGTTTCTCCTTCATGGCGAACTTGATGACCGTCGATTCCTTCTCCTTGTTGGCCAGATCCATTTCGGTGCGACACGCATGCTTCTCCTTCTCCAGTATGGCATTCTCGCGCTGCAGCAGCGTCATCATGTTGTCCTTTTGGCCATTCGCAGTGCGCAGCTGTTCCAACTGACGCTCATAGCTGCGACGCTGCTCCTCCAGCTGTGCCAGGCAGTGCACATGCGACAGTATATCATTTTGTTGTTGTTGTTGTGGCAGTGCATCCTTCTCTTTCTCTTTTTCCTCCTGCCCTTCATCCTCTTCCTTTGTTGTTGCCTTTTGTTCGATAACGGCCATTTTCATTTCGCTGATTATAACCATCTCATTAGTAACTTGTTTATTTTCTTGCTGTTTATCTTCCAGTTCAGTTTCATTCGTTGTTGTTGTTGGTATTGGTGAACATTCTGCTGCGTTTTGTTCTTGTTTCTCGCATTCCAGCTGCTCTCGCTCCATTGGAACTGAAGCTGCTGCATCCACGTCGCCGTTGTTTATTTCCGGCTCTATTAGCTCACTGTTATTTTCAGCACTTGCTGCCGAGGCAGAGCCCTCTTTATTGGTCTCAGGCGGCGGTATTTCCGCTTCCATGTTGTAAACAAATATAAATACGGCAAAAATTAATTTGATTTGATTTCACTACATTTTCTTTCTTCTTTTATAATAAAAATGCGACATTCGCATTGTTACGCTGACACGTGAAGCAACAACAGAAGGAGGTCTCGTCGGCAAAAAGCTGTCCCTTGACTATACTAACAATAAGTGCGAGTGAAAAGGCTCATCGTAGTGAGTCGTAGTGAGTGTGAGTGAGACGACAATACCTTTCACGTCAACAAGCAAGCACTCACTGAAGTATAAAGGGACAAAAACCGAACGATTTGACAGCTGACGAGACCTCCTTTTGTTGTTACTTCATGCACTGAAGCATGAAGGGACAAAAACCGAACGATTTGACAGCCGATCAGACCTCCTTCTGTTGTTGCTTCATGCGCTGACACTGCCATTCGCTTTGGCATGCAACATATGTTTGTTATCGATAACAATTTGTTATCGGTCAGCTGAGTTTGCAATATTTAGAATTTCACAAATTAAAATATGGTTTGCGCGCTGGGCATTGAAGGGAGTGCCAATAAAATTGGCATTGGCATTATAAACGATGGCAAAGTGTTGGCTAATGTACGACGCACCTATATAACACCACCGGGCGAAGGTAACATAACTACTGACAGCTTAAAGTGAAGTGCATTAAATTGTTTACAATTGCAACAGGTTTTCTGCCCAAGGAGACGGCCAAACATCATCGCGAGGCAATCCTGGCACTGGTGCAGGCGAGCCTGAAGGAGGCGCAGCTGCAGCCCAGCGACCTGGATGTCATATGCTACACAAAGGGACCTGGGATGGCGCCACCTCTGCTAGTGGGAGCCATTGTGGCGCGCACGCTGTCGCTGCTGTGGCAGAAGCCTCTGCTGGGCGTTAACCACTGCGTGGGCCACATTGAGATGGGTCGACTGATAACAGGCGCCCAGAATCCCATAGTGCTGTATGTGAGCGGCGGGAACACGCAGGTGATTGCCTATTCCAATAAACGCTATCGCATCTTTGGAGAGACCATTGACATTGCTGTGGGCAACTGTTTGGATCGATTTGCGCGCATCATCAAGCTATCCAACGATCCCAGTCCGGGCTACAACATTGAGCAGCTGGCCAAGCAGGGCAAACAGTATATAAAGCTGCCCTACGTGGTCAAGGGCATGGATGTCAGCTTCTCCGGCCTGCTGTCCCACATCGAGGAACTGGCAGAGCCCAATAAGCGGCGTAACAAGCGCAAGAAGCCACAAGCCGAGCCAGAGCCGGAGTACAGTCAAGCGGATCTTTGCTACTCGCTGCAGGAAACCATCTTTGCCATGCTGGTCGAGATTACAGAGCGTGCCATGGCACATTGTGAATCCAATGAGGTCAGTTGTGAGTTTTGTTGTCTATCAAAGTAACTTAACTTGTATTATCAACAGGTTCTCATTGTCGGTGGCGTCGGCTGCAACGAGCGTTTGCAGGAGATGATGCGCATCATGTGCGAGGAGCGGGAGGGCAAACTCTTTGCCACCGACGAGCGCTATTGCATCGACAATGGCCTGATGATAGCTCATGCCGGTGCCGAGATGTTTAAAGCCGGCACAGAGATGCCGCTGGAAGATTCATTCGTGACGCAACGATATCGCACGGATGAAGTGCTCGTCAACTGGCGAGATGACTAATCCATGGACCCTTACAGTATGCCTGCTTGTTTATTAAAGACTACCCTCGACAATTGCTTGAGTTCTAAATAATTTGTTAATCTTGTGCTGTCTGTATTCTTAGTATTCTTAGCTCAGAGTGCCGGCTCCTTGCCCGTCCAGTAGGGCTTCATGTCTATGGGCACAATGCGTTTGCCCTCGATGACATAGACGGCGCCATTCTTCTCCTTCTCAATCACGCTCAGAATGCAGCGAGCGACATCCGTGGCGCTCTGTTTGCTCAAGCGATCCAGAATCTTGTACGTCTCATCGCTCGTCTCCGGAAAGATAATCTTCTCCGTGAAGTTGGTGAACAAGTCCGTCATGGTGGCACCGGGACAAACCGTTGCCAACTTGATGCCCGAGCGCATATAGAACTTCTCGTTCTGTGTGGGCAGCAGGATTAATCAGAGGATTCTTAGATGATTCAATTGAATACTCACGCCCAGACAACGTAAAGTTGATGATGCCCGCCTTGGTTGCCGCATAAACGGGAATAATGAACATCGGATCCAATCCCACGACAGAGCTCATGTTGACCACAAGGCCACCATTGCCACCGTGCTCCTTGCTCATGTACGGCAAAGCGCTCAACGTGGAATTGATGATGCCGCCTAAAGGAGAAAGATATTTAATCATAGACTTCATTTGAATCTGGGTTGACTTACCAGATTGACGAGCAGAGTGCGCTGTACATCCTTGTCATTGAAGATGCCGGCCACATTCACCACCAGGTCAATGCTGCCAAAGGTCTTCTTGATCTCCTCGTAGCTGGCCTCCACGCCCTTCTTGTTGGCCACATCCATTTTAATGACCATGACGCTCTGCGTGGGATGCGCATTGCGTAGCTTGACCATCTCCTCCATATTGTCCTGCACATCTATGATGGCGATTTTCTGAGGAAGCATTTAAATGGATATATTATTGTATATAAATTATATAGAAAGTATTTCTCTTACTCCAATGCCCGCTGTCAGCAGCTGCCTGGACACCTGCAGTCCAATTCCGCCTGCTCCACCCGTAACCACCGCGTTCTTGCCCCGGATAACCATTGTTATTGTTGTTGAATCTTTTATTTCTGTAGAGCTCCACAGTTGTCTTCAATCTCTCGGGCTGCACTGCGAGCTTAAGCTCACCGTGAGCATCTTTTATAGGCAGTCGGCTTAGTGTTATAATCACAGTAGATAGTTATACGATATGTGGACTTAAATCTGATCTGTGATCTGATCAAACATCCATTGACTGCAAATCGATAGTCGAAGCGAACTGCATCTGGCACTGGGATTATTATGCAAGCTATCGATTTCGAATTCGCGGGCAGTGAGTGCCACTGACTGGGTTAGTCTAGCGTTTGATCTGCTTCACACTGCTCTGGTTTTAGCGAGGTTGAGTTTCCTCTGCTTCCGATCTGCTCATCCCCCTTGTGTACACCTCTATCTACTCTTCCAACTGTCTTAACTTGTTTAAAACTGCAATGATTTTGTTGTGGCAAGTATTTATCATTTCAATTCATGCTCAAAATTAATTTCAAATTTGAAACTAATTTAAAAATGAATTTATTTAATAAATTTTTCAAATTCGAAAATTTCTAAATTTTTTTTTCAACATTAAATATTTTTTTTGACTGCTGGTATCAGTATTTGCATAAAACTTTGCCTTTGGACTGTTTGATAAATTTATTTTCAGAAATAAACAATAATTTTGAGTTATTCAAATATCAGAACCATGAAAATCGAACCCTTCATGCTGCTTTCGTCACTAGCGCGGACTGCCGTCCGCAGTGATACAGCTGTTCTATGTACCCCCAACTACTCTTCCAACTTGTCTAACTTTGGCAAAAATAGTCCGATTTTATTATGCGATGCATTTTTAGTTATGATTCTGTCTCTATAACGATTTGGCATTTCAATTTATTTGATTTTTAAAAAAAATATTTTTTGAAAATTTTTGCATACCTACCCCTTTACAAATTTTGAAAAAATATTAAAAAAATAATTTATTCTAAAACTTAAATTTTAGCTTTTAAAATTCTTCTAGCATCAATATTCGTATAAAAAAGTCATTTTCAAGACTTTAAAAAATATATTTTCATAAATATTCAAAAAATGCTTTTCAAATTCAAAATCACTGATCTACATTAATAAAAATATCAACAACCATAACTTTACGAAAGTTCAATTGATTTTCATTTAGAATGTCTTTTAGATTGACTCTAGATTGCATGACATATAATATACTTTTCTATATCATAAGTAGACCAATATTTTTACCCAATATTCCCATATTTGTTAAATTAAATATCTTCACAATTTGGTATTTTTTTTAACATATTCACTTTATTCGAATATATTGCAATAAAGATATATCTTTGAGAGCACAAATATGTTCGTTTATTAAATGTATTTTTTTTAATTCTTTGGTATATAAGCAAAATTGTTTAGCATCACTGTAAAGTGTATTATGAAAAGTTTGTGCTAATGTGTTAGCAAAAAGATTATATATGTATGTATATTTACTTATTTTATATATAACTATAAAATTTCATTTGTCGAGATTTCAATTTGGATGTGTAGAAATTTTTTTGAACTTTGGGCCGTTTCGTATATTTATGATTTGAAAACAATAATACTTTTGGAATCAAAATAAAACAAAGAAGGTTAATATATTAATAATTTATTTTAAAATAAATCACTTAATCACAACTTAGCAAGGAAAATGATAAGCATAAGGAATATAACTGGTGCTACCGTTAGAGACACTTAATAAATTATCTAAAAGATCTGAAGAATATGAGAGACAAAGACTCGGAACGGTGGGATTAATGAATTTATTGTTTAGCAGCTTCATCGTAGGTGTCCTTGTGCTGATAGCCGCTCACATAGCCGGAATCATCGACCAGATTGCGACGTCCTGCGATGCCTTTGCCCTTGCCGGTGGCATCGAAGCGTTCCTTGTGGGAGCCCGTGTACTTGCTGGTGTCCGTCAGCCGATCCACAGCAGCAGCTGCCTTGCCAGCCTAGGGGTTAAAGGAAAGGTAATTAGTTGAATAGATGTATGTGGAAAATAATGCACTGAGAGAAAGATATGTTGAATTTATTTTTTTTGTAATTATATTTTTACGACGAATATTCTTGATTTTAGAAAACGAAACCAATTGAAAATAGGTAAGTTAAAAATAACACACTGATAAAAAAAATGTGGACTAACGTTGCATTTTTAGATCACAATTCTGAGTTTTTTATTTTTCTCTGAACGATTTGTTATTTTAAAAATAATTTATTTAAGACGAATATTCTTGATTTTATTCTAGAAACCGATTTTTAACCAGAAAAAGATATAATAAAAAATTATTTAGGTTCAAAATAATACACTGATTGAAAAAATGTTGATTAACGATGCATTTTTAGATCACAATTCTCAGTTTCATATTTTTCTCCTAAAGATTTTTAATTATAAATTTATTTATTTAAAACGAATATTCTTGTTTTTAGAAACCAATCTTTTTTAACAGTGTATATTCAAGTATTTCTCGCTTACCGAAACTGACAAAACTCCCGGAGCACCACAGCCCGCCATCTTTTGCTTAATCGTCGCCAGCTCAACCTTTTTCGTCTTGGCCAAATCGTCGAGGAATTTATTGTAGTCAGCCAATGATATTTTCATGGCCTTAAATTTCTTAAAGTGTATGCCAGTGTCGGTGGTCGTGATTTGCTTATCGATCACCTTCGCCTGCTTCATCCACTTGTCGCTCTGGGAAAGCGTTATCAGCTTGCCATCGGACTTGGTATCGCCGAATTTGGAGAAGGCCTTGAACTGATCCGAGAATGTGACCTTCGGGGCGGTCTCCTCCAGCGCCAGCTCGGCCAGCTCCGCGGCGGGTGCCTCAGTTGCTGCTGTTGCTGCTGCCTCAGACATGCTGGCTCTATGAAATTACATTTATATTTAGTTACATGTTAATTATAAATGAAAATTATTTCAGTTATATTTAGCTGCCACCTGGCTCAAAGTTACACGCCTCAAAGTCTCCTGTCCCAAACAAAAAGTGTGTCTGGCTTTTACGCAGTTTCTCACCTGTGACTGACGACGCTCAGTAACATTGCGTTGCCTCTTGGCTATCTGATTGTAATGATTGGTTTATTGGCTTAAATCTGCCCAGGGCGTATACTTGATATGAGATAGCTTATCTAGCTGCATATACATACTAATGGCAGTACATTCTTTATTCGTATGATATCATTCCACACTGAGAACCAAAAGAGCTTTTGCAACAGTTGCTGGTGCTAATTAAGTGCGGAAGGTTAGTCAGTTATTCAGTTATTCGGATCTGGCTTTCAAGTGACGCCATATATTTTAAAGTTCTCTCTCTCTCCCTCTCTCTCTCAGTTCACAAGTCGATGCCGTTTGTTGCGGACAATACATTTGCTCATTAGTGTTTACATTTGTATTCTAATCAAACAACAGTTTCGAGCTACACTCAGCAAAATTGTCGACTAACTTGAAGTCATTTAAATATAATATAATTCAAATACATGAACTATAAGGATTTTATTAGTACTTGTTTTAAACAGAATAATAAAAGCCCTTAAAAACCAAAAATTTATTTTAAAAAACGTCAGTTTTTTATATTTTTGGAAGAATTACTGTATTTTTCTCAGTGTTGCCTATTCTTAGCTATTTTACTGAGTAGAAAAGCTTGCCTAATGACTATGCCAATTTTTTATACATCTCTTATTTGGCCCCAAGGGTTGAAAAATTAAAGATTCCGTATCTACACTGCGAAGAATGATCAACAAACTGAAAGCTTTAAGCTGCAGATAGTCTGATCAATGATATTTAAAATTAAAATTATATACTCACTGTTAAAATTTATATGAGATAAAAGTTTTAGTCGACATAGAAAAAAAAAGGATTTTCTCCCAGTGTAGCCTATATTTAGGTGACCGATACAGAAGAAAAGTTAATCACAGACTTTGAATATCTTATACATTTTTAATTTGCCCTCTAGGGTTAGCATATTAATCCCGTACATATTACAGTTGGTTTCCATACACTGCAAAAAATGTTCTACCAACTCTGCGATATTAAGGGAAAATAATTTGAAAGTTTTTTAAAATATGTTTAGATCAAATTGCAAAAATATTTCATTAATAATTAATTTTATAAACTACAAATTTCTTTTTGTAGTTTATATCATCTACTGGCACATTTTCTCATTTAACTGGCATTCTAGGGTTAACTCGTAAATCTTGTAGATATTTCAGTCTTAAAATTGCTTGTAGCATAAATTGTCGTCATGTTTACAGGCAACAACCGAAGAAGCAAATGGAAATGGAAAGAGAGAAGATTTGTACGTTTAGGAGCAGAAATCGAACATAAACAGTAAATAAAACGTGAGCTTTTGTTGTTACGATCATTAATTATGAGGTCGTTAAGATAGGATAGGGATACGACTACATACTGTACGCATATTTATGTGTGCAACTGTGGAAGCTGCTCGCGCATAATTTAAAATGCGATAAGGTAAAAGGTTGATCGGTTGAATCGGTTGATCGGCGCCCGGAAGGCAACCAGTTATGGGATACCACAAGGTATCGATTGTGATGCTCGACAACCGTTTACAAGCCGAAGCCGAAGATGACGCAAGGTAATTGAATGCGACGATCCGACGATAAGATTGCCCCTGGGTCAAGGTCAGTGTCATTGTCAGAGTCGCAGTCGCCGTCGCAGTTTCAGTTCATGCAGCGACCCCTGAAGCGTAACAAATATAGTTCTTTTTGGAATCGACAAACGACAATAATTATTTACAAGTGCACAGTTAATGTCAAGGGGGGGGGCGGATGAGGCTGAAGGGGTTTGTTGACTACATATGTATGTATATATCGAAAGGCCTCATGACATCAGCATTCAGCATTACGCGCGCTGATTACGTCGCCTTTGTTTTGGGTTGTGCTTTGGGTGAGGCTAACAAAGTGAAACTAGTTTTGGTTGAAGTAGAATATTTAAAAGTAAACATTTTTAATTTAAGTATATTTGAAAACTACAAATAGTTATAGTTGCCAAAAATAAATTGAAAAATGATTATTCTGGACTTTTAAAATTAATTTTAAATGTCAAAAAGTGTAAAAAATAAAATTGAATAAAACTGTACAAATTGTTAACATATTCATTTTTGTATATGTCAAAACTACAGATAGTTAAAGTTGACAAGAATAAACTATACAAATATTATTAAAAAATATATATTAATATTTATTTAGTATTGAATTTACCAACTAATAAAATATTAGATTTTCTGGACATCTAAAAGTAAAATAAAGTGCCGAAAAGGCGCATTCAAACGAAAAATGTATGAAAAATATTGACAACATTTTTTTTAATATTGCTGTTTGTGAAATTCTTCCTAAATGTTTTAAAACATGTTGAAAACACTTAAAAAATCAGTTTTGCATGTACAAAGACAAAAAATAGAATTAAATGTGTTGTTTATAAAAAAACCTCTTTACGAGGTAAAAGTCTAGTGACGAAAACATTTTCATGCCCCAAAATTTCTGATATCAAATTTTGTGACGAATAATATTAAGTTTTACACATAAATTATTTTAAACAAAATTTTGGCACTCGGCACATTGCGCTAAAATGTCTCAATTCTAATACCAAATAAAACTCACTGTTTTGCGCAGTGCCGAATGCAAAAATTTTGTTTAAAATAATTTATGTGTAAAACTTAATATTATTCGTCACAAAATTTGATATCAGA
>JBAMBJ010004087.1:0-12839 GCA_037043495.1 Drosophila recens
GCAACCTTTAACCGGTAAAAACCTATTGAAATTTAAAGCCGTAACTGAAACCGTAACCTTAAAACCGAAACTCTGTAAACCGAAATAACCGTTTAGTAACCGGTTTAATCATAATAGTTAATCTCGGGCTTTCATAAATAATCGGGGGTGCCACAGACTATATAATATAATAAACATTGAAAAAAGTTTTATTTTTGATTGTTTTTTTAAAAATTGCAAATAAGTGTAATGGTGTATCTTTTAAATACAATTCATTTTAAAAGCATGTTTTATTTTCAATTTTTATTATAACTAGTCGGCGGTGCTACAGTCGAGCGGTACTCGACTGTCGGAGTCCCCGTACTTATTATAAAGATATCTCAAACAACAAAAAGATGTTCATACTAAGACTTGATTTGGACTGATCGTTCCTATGGCAGCTATATGATATAGTATCCGATTTCAATCAAATTTGGTCAGTATGTATGGGACCATTCCATATGCATATTCTGTCAGTTTAATTTAGTTATCTCAAACAACAAAAAAGATTTTCATACTAAGACTTGATTTTCAACTGATTGTTCCTATGGGAGCTATATGATATAGTAGTTCGATTCCAACCAAATTTGGTCAGTATGTATTAGACCATTTTTAATGCATATTCTGTCAGTTTGGTTGAAATATCTCAAACAGCAAAAAAGTTTTTCATACTAAGACTTAATTTTCAACTGATTGTTTCTATGGGAGCTATATGATATAGTGGTCCGATCCAAAATCTAAAACAAACTCGATCTGCTTGCAATATAGATGAACCTACATGCCAAGTTTGGAGTCTCTAGCTCTTATAGTCTCTGAGAATCTAGGCGCTCTTACAGACGGACAGACAGACAGACAGACGGACAGACGGACATGGCTATATCAACTCGGCTGTTGATGCTGATTAAGAATATATATACTTTATGGGGTCTGCCACGCCTCCTTCTGCCTGTTACGCACATTTTTTTTTGTGACAAAGTTAATAGACCCCTTTACTTTTTTAAAGTACGGGGTCTAAAAATTTAAAAAACAAGTTAAAAATAATTTTAAACAAAAATTTTGAGCTGTTTTAATATTTTCCGACTTATAAGACTTTTTTGCGATCTCTGATATTTTGTTCTTAGTTTTGTATTTTATTTTTAATTTTTTTATTTTTGCTTATTTAATTATTATTGTTAATTTAATTATATTTTTGCAAAGAATAATTTTTTTTTGTGAACCGAAACCATACCGGCATTTCAAAACCGAAACATACCAAAACCGGTTCACCGATAACCGAAAACCTAAATGAGAACATAACCGAAACCGTAACTGAAACAGATATTCGATTCGGTTTAAATCCGTGAATGTGATTGATATTTTCAATGTGCTCATTATCTTATCACAATGCAATTCCATAGCTAAGATAGTAAATTTTGTGTATGTCCAAATCTGAAATCTGTATCTATTAAATTGTCCTTATAGGATCAATTAGCATGTACATTATTGTAGTACATGCTAATTGATACTATACCTTTGAGGAAATCTTAATGCACGAATTAATGTAAAGAATGCTAAGCAATTGAGCAATAGCATTTGTGGGAATCCTTGGCATTCTGAATAAAAGATTGTTTGTGGTAATTACCAGTTTGGTAATTTGATCTGTATGTTGAATTAATTATGCAATTTCAAGTTTGTCATTCCCTTGGCTTGCTTCTAAACGGCTTCATAATCTGATAAGCCGATGCCGATGCCGACATAACCATCACACGGTAGGCGGCCAAGGTTAGTTTCGATTTTGCGTGCACTTAATTGGCCAACTAAATGCACGCAAAAAATTATATCACATTATTGGCAGCTGCGCATTTCTTAGACAACCGAAACGTCAGCCGGCGACAGCTAGTTAGTCAGTTAGTCAGTTGGCCATGCTAATAAGCCTGGTCCGTTAAATTGTTCACTTTACAAATAAACATGCCATTAACATAATAGCGAGTTTAATATTAAATTTTGTAATTCGCATTACTTCCTTCAAAATTCACTTTATGGCCTCCAGAAAAAAAGTACTTTATTTTTCTTAAATGAAATTTATTTTTGCACTTTCAAAAATCAAAATATGTCCTTTGATTCATGGTTCATTTTGGCACTATGGGGTAGTTGGTCATTTTTTATAATAAATTCGTTTTGTCGACTTGTTTAAATTAAGAAACCTGCTTGAATTAAATTGATATAAAAAAAAAACAAAAAGAAAGCAGAAACTTCTACTACTGAATAATTTTGGAAAATGCTAAAGTTTTTTATTCAATATCTGGTACTTTAACCGATTGTTGCTATGGGAACTTTAGAAAATAGTTTTCACACAGTAATGAAAAGAAATTTTTCAAAAAGAAACCAAAGAATCTTCTATCATTCTTAAGTTTCAAAAAAGAGGTGCAAAAGTCCCATAGTGCAATAAAGGGTTAATCGGTGTCTTCGAGGCGAAGCCAAAGAAAACCCTTGCACCTGAATTATCTAAGACAATCAACTTGTTCTTCTTCTTTGGTTATTTGTCTTTTGCCTCTTTTGTCGGGCTTCTCCTTCAGTTGGCAACATTGCATTTATATGGACAGATTGGCCAAATACAAATTGGCTTAGAAAAAAACCGTCAACCCAAGAACATTCATCAACAACAATAACAACAACAAAACGGAACTAGTTCAATGACTGTGCACGGCCAATGCGTTTGATCATTTTGTTTTTTATTCACATTTGTCTACAGTAAAAACTGCCTAAATGTAATGCCATTAATTGTTAGGAAAATATTGCATCGATTACAAGGATTAAAAAAATGATTCTAAAATTAAATACTTGACCTGGTGTGAAATGCGTGTAAACCAACAAAACTTAGCCACTAATTATATTTGTCATCTGATTTAATGGGATTTGTAGCTGATCTCGTTCACACCAATTAAACAATCGTTTATTTTAGCATCGGCTTTTGTTTGATGTAACTTAGATAATTCAATTAGCTATAGTAATTTTCGGAATCTATAGCAGACAACAAAGGTATGCCATTAATTGATTTTGATTAAAATTTACTAAAGTGTTCTTTTCAAAATGACTAATTGATTAATTGTTCTAATTTTGATAAATATTTATCAAGTTCAAAACCAATTCATTTTATGAAATTTAACATTTTTGTGCAATCTGTAAATTTTAGAGTGTAACATGACTTTGAGCGGACATTTTTAAGATATGTTTTTCGACATTATATTTTGACAATTATATTAAAATACAAACAAAAATGGTTTATCTAATGGTTTGCTCTAAGTTTAAATTTTTCGAAAATTGTTTAAGAAAATTGATTAAATAAATAAAGAGAGAACAGCTGCAATGCTGAATAATTAAATGTTAATAAATATATTTTGTCATTTTTTAAAGAAAATATTAATAAATTTAAAAGGAACCGAATATCTGACTTAAAAATGTACTTCAATAAATTAGGGAGCCCATATACTTAATACACGTCTCAGAGAAGAAATTAACGCAACTTAATTAATTCCTTGATAGTTAAGGTAATTCATTTAGTAATAATTCATATATAACAATTTTTAATGAAAATTAAATTAATCAATATTGAAAAGAATTTGCGATTTTAGAAGTTATTTGAAAAAAAAATGTAGGGTTACCATGCATCGCACAGTAAACAAACAAACTAAACGCTTGGATGTTCGCTTGAGATATTGAATAATTGATTATTTGTTTCTAAATTCAGTTTTAGTCTAGTTCATAACTGTTCCGAGTGTTAAAAAAATAATCAAATAACCTAATAAAAAATATGCCTAAATAAGGGTGACCATGCACTTAACACATCTCTCATGCCATCTCTTTCAGGCCAAGTACAATAGTAGGTAAGTATTTATAAGTAACGCTTGGATGCTCGCCTGAGATGCCGATTAATTGATTAATTGCTTATAAACTTAATTTAATTATAATATTATATAATACATATATCATGCTCGATAATTATGTATGTGCTCGTTATAGGCGAGTGCCAATTGTAATTACTGTTACACATCTAAAAATGTAGGTAAATTTATATAGTTAGCTAGTTAGTTAGTTAGTTAACTTAGTTAGATTGGGGCATGTGAATAAGTATGTATGTATGTTTGTATTTTGTTGCCATTGCATTTGGTGTTGTCATTGAAACATTGGCAAACTTGCAACGCCAACTAAATTCGACACGCAATGCAACTGTGTGCGACGACTTTGGCATTAGCTTTACCGTTAGAAAGCTCAAGTTGAAGTTTGTTTCTGTAAACGCCCCCGCCCCCGTCAAATTGCCAATAATAAAACAATACAACTAATTTATGTTGTTTATATCATTATTATATTATAATTATTATTTGTAGTATTGTTTTTTATTATCTCATTTATTTTTTTTCAGATAATTTCAACAATTATGCACTTGTATTTGTTTTAATTGTTAACAGCTGGAGCTGTCAATGCAAGTGTTAATTATTAACACCACGTTGAGGCGGGAAATGAGAATTTTGGAGTTTTGCTAATTGTATATGATGTATATAATTTATAAGGTTTACTCACCTTATGGAACTCCACCTCGGCACCATCGGCCACGCCCTCCAATTCTCGTATATATTGCGGAAAGCTACATTTCACCGATTCCAATGTCTCGTTATAGATTTGCCCTGCAAAAAAAAACAAGACAAATGATTCACATTAGTCACTCAATATGACTGAGTACTCCAAAAATTGTGGAGCACTGCTCTTAGTTGCTGTGAGTATACTCACTGCCTTTTGCGGTGGCGTATTGCGGCAAATAGGTTTCATTCAGCGGCTGAGATAAGATCAGAAAGTTCTTGATCATCGAACCGAATGTGCGACCCTGGAAATAAAAGTGAATCAGTTTGAGTACCCATAAGTGAATTAACTTCAACTATTTGGCTTTCTAAATATTATAACTACCATATTGCAAATTTACTTCTTTGTTTACCCTACCGTGGGGTATTAAGCATTTGTTACTAAAGATGGTGTTTAAATCTTTGTAAATTGATCGATACAATCTATATTGACAGCTATAAATTTTATCCAAAATTTGCACAAGTAAAACTTGTTAAAAATTGGAAAAAATATCAATTATTTATTTAGATATTATATGGAAACAATACTATAAATATAAAATAATTTGAATAAAAATCTTGTCTGTTTTCTGAAAAATTGCAACAACGCTTACCGTTTCTAAGAAACAATATATTATATTTATATACTTATTGAGCAAATTTTGTGGAAATCGGACAGCTATAAAAAAAAAGTTAATGTAGAATCTAAATGTGAGTTTCAAGATACACATATGATTTACACTGATCGAATCTTAGTTAAAATCATTTCAAAATTATAGTTGAAATTTAATAACTTAATATTAGATATCAAATCTATTTGCTTTGAGTAAAAATACAAAATTTAAAATTAATTTACTTAATTAATTTAATTAATTACAAAGATATCAAATCAATAAATACATGGTGTCAAAAACATCGACAAGCTATTTTTAATCAGATTAGAATCGAAATCGTATAACTTTATGGCTGTAAGGGTATTTTATATATATTTTGGGCTATTAGAGGCGTATTCATTGTACTCATATTTGAATATGCAAATGCCTGTACATGTTTTAAGCAATTGTCGGATGCTGAAAAAGATTAAAAAAAAGACATGGAGACAGAAACAAATATATGTAGGAGATAAAAAAAAGGCATAATCGATCACGACCGATCGCTGAGCAAACAAAACGAGCAACAATATGAATAATGGTTATTGTTAGTGAGTGTTGTTATAGGTTTGCTTGTAAATGGCCGCATGAATGCTTGTATTCATTTTATTTAAAATTCAGCATTTAGCATTTGGGTGGGCCCCCCCACCGACCAGAGGCAACTACCTGTAGTCGCCTTTCGACACCCGACACCCGTCACCCGACTCCCTCCGATTTCTCGATTTCTGGCACTGATCTTGGGCCCGTGTCCGTGCCTGCATGCTAATTGCCATTTGCCCTTGATATTGGCCAATTGTTCATGGTTTTTTTTTCGCTGTTTTTTTTTTTTTGCTACCAATTCCGGTTCACAGCCACAGAGCCACACGGGGCAGCCAGCAAGTGAGTGTGAGTGTGAGTGCTTCAGTGAAGGTCAACCAGGAACTGGGTCAACCAGCAACTAAATAGCAAGCCCCTCTACGACGAAAGCTAGAAAAGGCCAAACCCAACTGACACTAAAACAAAAAGAATTCAAGTCGGAAGAAAGACTATTGTAGCCTGAAATGTAATTTGTGGCACAGCATTTGCATCTTAAGTATCCTCGAATGAACCAAAAAAACTTGAGTAATAGTATTTTTAGTATTCAAAAGGTTTTGAATTTTTGTTCATTATATGTCCTTAAACTTTGTTGAAATGTCGAAAATTTAATAAATTTAATAAATGTAGTAACAGGATATAGTCTTCCTATTATTAGGATTAAGATACAATTTGATTATACTCGTAATCGGGTCTGTTTCGAATTCCGAAAACGAATCGATTTGCCACAAAACGATTTGGTTGCTGCTCCGAATTCCGATAGTCGACAATAATTGTCACTAGATTTAAAAGTAAATGCCATTTAGAGCTTTACAATCAATTCCTAAAATTATAAACTGAAAATTATAATAATGTTGAACATTTTTAGAATCGATTAACATCACTACTTCACTTTTTTCAAAAAGCATCTATAAAATATCTTATAAAAAATGAAAACGAGCTGTTCTGAACTCCACTTTAATTTTTGTTATCGATACCAACTCTCGCAATTGAAAGCTGCTAGAGTTGCTTCAATTGAATAACCAAATTAGAACAACAAAGTTTAAGTCTTCTATCTGCTATATTCAACCTGAAATACTTAAAATAAATTTTCGAAACGCTTTCGAAACCGAGTTTAAAAAATAAAAACGAGCTCATTACGATCGGAATTGGGAACAGCAAATAGTAAAACGTTCGTTTTCGTTTCGTTTTTACTTTTTGAAAACGTTGGGAATTCGGAACAGGCTCGTATTGAACCTTCAATTAATTCGATTTGTTGAAATCCAATATATGAAATAAATATTTTAATCATAATTTGATTGTAAATTTTGATGACAGTAATAGTATATAGAAGACCGTTTCGGTAAATTCCATCATAAATATTATTTCCTTAAAAAAAAAAAAACAGATGTACCTGGTTTCTTCAATATGTAGTTGCTCGAAGCTAAGTTCACCTAGTTAGAAATATAACGACATGGCTATATCAGCCTGATAAGAATATAAGCTAATCTATATATACTATACGTTTTTAGAAATGTGTATAACAGAGAAGTGTTCATCTAATATTAGATAAAATTGTATTTCTGTTTGCAATTCTCCTGTTCTATTTTTTCGTTTTATTTGTTTGAGTAATAATTTCTATATTTGCTTTAGTTTATTTTTATTTTTATGGATGCGAGAGTGTTAAACTGTTGATTCACTTATCAAAATCAGTCCAAAGACTTTATATGCTATTTGCTTATTTGAGTCGAGTAAATAATTTATAGTATATACATTCGCTGCAGTCAAAGGCGCGATAAGAGCGCATACATTATTATTGCAATTAAAGCAATCTTCAAATAAGTCTAATTACACTGCGAGAAATTTAAGTTGTAGTCTAGAAATCAATTTTTTTTCATTGAATTTTATTTAGTGTTGAACAAAGAACTTATTCAATCTCAAAGCTTTTTTTTTAATGAAAATCAATTATTGTAGATGGTATTACGTGTATTCAATTTTTTAGTATTGCTCCATATGCCTTGACGGTCTAATTTGAATACCTAATGAGCTTTAGTAATAAAAAATGGCATTAGATGATTTTTCCAATTATTTATTTTGTTCTTTCTGTTTTTGTAATTATTATTTATCTTTTCGAAATTTCACAGCATATCTGAATTTTCTGCTTGAATGACAATTCAAAATGCACTGTGAATTCGATAAAAAAAAAGTAATTCTAGTCTATGATTATTAAACTTGATATAAAGAATACATTTGATTGGATTTTACTCATTATTTAAAGTGTTTGTAAAAAGTAAAAGTCGATAACTGGATTCCTCTATTTCTTAACAGTTGAAATTTTATTTCGCAGGAAACTTTTTACGAAAGTCGCTTTTATAGGGTATTTAATAGTCGTTAGGCCATTGTTCACTTATAATTGTAATTTAAAATTAAAATTTTATATGTTATCGAACAATTGAAATGAATACGAGTAAATCCCCCGCGTTAAACTCACGTTTCTACTCGTTATTGATCTACAGTCGTCGGATAAAGTATTTTGACAAAACTAATTTGAACTTTCTGTATGTTATACATACAACACTTTCCTAAACCCATTAAGTACCCATTGAAAATTTTGCATTTTTTTAAAAGTCTACTGTTTTGAACTTTTTCCTCGGTCTCAGTCAAAAATGTTTTGATGCAAAAAGTTTCTCTAAAGAATTCTAATAGTCGCTAGTATTTTTTATGATTTTTTGAAAATGGCTAAAAATGGCTATATTTTCCTCCTTTTGATACAACATTTTTCTGAGATCATCCCATACAAAAAATCATAAGAAATACTAGCGGTAAGATTTTTGAAAATTTCTTTATGCAGTCACTAATTTGCATCAAAACATTTTTTGTTTTAGACCGCGAAAAAAGTCAAAACATTAGACTTTTACAAAAATGCAAAATTTTCAATGGGTACTTAATGGGTTAAGAAAAGTTTTGTATCATAAACAGACTTGAAATGACCTTTCCATTAATGCCAAACTCAACATAAAGAAAGTTCAAATTACGCGAAGATTTAACTTTAGTTTTGTCAAAATACTTTGTCCGACGACTGTAGGCAAGTTTTAAAAGTCAAATAATCATATCGAGACTTGTGAAATAGTTTCAGAAGAATGAAAAACTTAAAGAAATTCATAAAACCCCATTTACAAATGCTTAAAAATTCATTAAAAACTGATTTTCACTGGTGAAGCTATAATTAAGCTAGCGTGACTTGGCCAACAGCAAGCAGCAAACAGCAAAAAGGTCAAAAGGGCGGGGGAAGGGGGGCGAACTAAGGACTAAGGAACGCCCAATTCCCAATTGGCTGGCTGACTTACCATATCGAAGCCGACCTCGTAGTGGGTGCCCCTCGTATAGAGCACGGGTATCGCCTGGCGGCGGGGCAATATCTTGCAGGACGACATGCTGGATAATATTTGGTGGGCAACCGGGGAAGTACAAATGGCTGCCTGGGCTTTTGTTCTTGTCTATATTATTTGGACCGTATTTCGTTCTTCGCACTTTTTGGCACTAAAATTCGAGCAATATGATCAATAAACAAATTCTACTGCATGTGTGTGTTGAGTTGATGTGAGTGTGTTTGTGTTGTTTAGTTATCTTTATTCGCGGCGCGTTATTCTTATCATCACATCAAAAAAAAATTGTAAGAAAAAACAGTAACAATTAAAATTAGCTATGCGCTAAATTAAAATTGCAAATGCAAATGCAATGCGCGTGGAAAATCAAATTAACAAAAACAACAAAAAAATAATGAACTTAATAATAATAACAAATAGTATCAACAAACGAAACGAAACGTTATGAAATGGAACGAAGACGCAATACACACTATACTTTATTTTTTATTGTTTGGTATAAACAATTTAGGATCAAATAATTCTAAAAAAAAATAGTAGATTTCTTATAATTCTGTTCTAAAGCGCTTGAAGGCAGAATTCAAACTGAATTGTCTGCGTTTTGGCGGCAGCAATTCGAGCTGTTTAAACAACCCCAGCCACAATCTAACAATAACAACAACAGCGACAACAGCGAATATTAACGTAATGCAACAACAACAACAACAACAACAAAACACGAAGACAGCTGACGTCGCGACGCGTCGACGCGATAACAGAGCAAGCAGAGACTACAACAACACAGCGAACAGCAAAAGCAGCGGCCGCGACAGCGACAGCGACGCAAGCAGCGCAACGTCAACGTCAACGACGTTGATCCAGAGTTGAAAACGATTCGAATTCGAATACGAATACGTTTCGAATTCTAATTAAATTCTCAGCTATCATTTGGCATTTGTTTATGAACGAAATGAAATTGAATATATTTGTTGCATGGAAATGGTACATAATTTATTTTGATAAATATCAGCAAATTTATTGATGCCATATGAATATTTTTGCTATTTATTAGATACATAATTATCTCAAGTATTCCACTTAAGGAAAAAGTGAATGCTGCGACCATTGATGACAATTTATAGTACTTGAAAAAATAATAATAAAAAAAACTAACTAGTTAAAACAATTTGCAGTTCTCTTTTACTAATTAATAAGTTAAATAGTGCACAGATATTATTTACTTATTTAATGTCTACTAACTAATCAGAATTTAATATTATATTAGAAAAGCTTTTCTATACTTATAGCTCAACTGTTACTATAATTGTCTCTAAGTTAATTAGTTGGCTAATAGGCTTTTCTTTAAACACTTTTGTTTATAGCTTTGAAGCTTGAACTCTTTGCTACCCTGTGTGCAAAATGATATCTGGCGGGTATGTTCGTTTTATGTGACTCACATCAACAAAAAAAAAAGGCAGAAAACGTGACATACCAGAAATAAAACAAAAAAATGAGATGAATCCAGTTCTGGTAACATAGTAAAAAAAAGAAACAACATAGACATTTAAATAACCTGATGTTTGTTTATTCTGACTGCCAAAAGTTCTGAGCGAAACTGGAAACTACAACTAATTAGTTTTAGGTCTGAATAAATTAAATTTGCAGAGAGTATTATATTTTATTTTATTTTAGTTTTTCGAAATGTGCTATCTAAAAATACGAAAACGAAAAATACGAAAAAACGAAATACGAAAAAAACTTTTGAGGACATTCAGTGTACAATAATGAAAAGCAAATATATGATAATAAAAAAGGTAGAAAATGTGGAAAATTGATTTTCAAAAAATCTTGAAAAAAAAATCTCAAAAAAGGCTGTGGCATTCTTGAGAAATTATGAAAAATATAAGCTTAACTCAAAAAAAGCTTAAAGCAAATCCAAATTTTTTAATAAAAAACAGTTTTAATCTAAAACCTGAAGTAAGAAAAAACATTCAGAGTGCTAAGGCTTGATTACAATTTTGACTGGTAGTTGCCGTACCGTACCGTAATGAGGAATGCCGTAATGCAGTGACTGGGTGCAGGGTACATTCTTAACGTTTTGTGATGTGCCGCAGTTACGTAAACTACTTTCGTACGTAATAGAATGACGTTAGCTATACCACATCATTTTAAAAACTGACCATGAGAACCCATCGGGTTTGTTTGTGTGTCATATGCCTTTGGATTGCTTTCCATGGAAACACGTTTCTTGCCGTTTGTTTACCAATTTTCCTTCCTTTTGAGTTATTCAACTATGTTGGATTATTGCAAGTTTAAATTGTGCATACACAAGGCGAGCAATCACAGTCAGTGTCAAGGCAAATCACTAATAAAGCTCAGACCGAAAATTAATTAATTTTATTGAATACTAATAAAATTATCTTTTTAACTGTTTTAGACTGTGATTCGGTGTTTAGATCGAGTGAAACTTTGATGTTTCTTCCACCTCTACAGTATATTCATATTTAACTGTCAATTGAATGATTGTTGTTCTCTGCACTGTTTGGCGTTGCCAGAAATGCACCTGCAATGCAAGTGGCAGCACTGAAACATTACTTAACATTGCTGCCACTTTTATTACATAGATTAGAGCGGAAATTTATGTTTTGAAATTTATTTGAGTGACTAATAGTAATAATGCGGTAATTTTTAACTATCGCAACGATAAACAAAGAATATCGATAGTCTACAATAGTCTGCTATTGTTGCAGCAGAAATGTGCTTACTGATTCGCTGTGCGGTAATCATCGCAACGATAAGCCATAAATATCGTTTACTGCATATCGATAGACTGCGACTACTTTTCTTTTGCAGCTTCTGGCAACGCTGCTGTCTACATTGTTGTTTTGCCAAAACAGCTGTTTGTAATTTCGCAACTTTTGTGCGAGTTTATTTATTTATGTTTACGTAACTGTAAACATTTTTGGGCAGCGTGGAAAAACAAAATTGTATGTGCAAAGGGGGCAGCCAATAAGGCGACATATTCGCACACATAGACGGACAACGCATAGGTGCTGCAAGTAGTTGACACGATACTGACGAATTGCCGGCAGCAGATAAATAAAAACTAGCAACAACAAAGAGCAACAACAACAACAAAGACAACAACACCCACTCGTGTGCCAACTGGTCAAACCTGTGGTGATGACACGCGCAGCGCAAGACGCGCTCGGCGTGCTGCGGGGCCTGCAAATTGTTGCGGAGGCGTGCGGCCGCGAGCATCTGGCGTTGACTAAGCACCTATGGAGCAACTCAAGTGTGCGCGAACTGTTGGCAGCCAATGTGACGCAGACAGCGAACGCAGTGCGTACGGCCGGAGAGCAGCCCAGCGAGGAATTGAAGAAACTGCAGGAACTGATACAGGAAACGGGAGAACGCGGCTACGTTGTTGCCCAGGGATTGTGCCAGTTGATTGCAACGAAAGTGCCTTGCGATTTGGCAGCCATGCAACGAAACAATTGGCAGCCCAACACAGCAGCAGCAGCAGCAGCTGGTGGAGCAACAGCTGGTGGGCCGGGCAGCAATCGCAGCCATATGGATGCGGCAGATGCTGCCAATCTGGATATATCTTCGATAACACTGCTGGAGTTTGAAGAAATCCTCTCGAAACGCAACAAAAACCG
>JBAMBJ010004089.1:0-70976 GCA_037043495.1 Drosophila recens
AACCGAGACCGAAATCCGACCGAACCCGATGTCTACTTTCTTCGATTGAGATCTTAACCCGGCAACAACAGACGATCGAATGAAAGAATTTCCTATGGCTCAGCATAGTTTTGTGGATCCAAATCAGCTGTGTGTGCACTGAGAGAAATACTAGGAGACCATAGAAATAGATAAATAAATATATAGATAGAGATATATACAAATCATACCTGTTAAATAATGATTAGTAATCATAATCCTTAGTAATTAGATTACTTTTGTTTAAAACTAACTAACTAACTAACTAATGGTTAAACTACGATAATTTTCGGTTTTCCCAATTATTTAATGATTACGATTACAAAAAATCAGAAATAATCTAAAATTATTTTACTTATTCAAAAATAATAAAAAGACATTAATAACATTATAATTTTTTTACTTGAAAAAGAATAATATTTTATTAACTACTAATATTTTCATTCCGAAGCGACCCATTTTTATAAATACGTTACTTTTCGATGAACCATACAATTTAATTTTAACATTATCTTAAATATATGTAAGTAGAAAACAGTTTCATCACAACTTTTATTTTTTTCCTAATTTATCGATGCTAAAGTATAAATCAATTGGTCTTCTTTTTATGATTTATCTCCGATTCATTCTCTCAGTGTGCGTTAGTTTGTCTTCTGTGATACTGATTAATAAGTCGCCAAGAGCTAATCAGGTTGGCCCCGAAATATTGGCATACTCATATGCAAATGTCGCGGATGCCGAAGAAAGTTTGAGAGAGTCGTCGCTCAGATATTCAGATGCTTTCGTCAATTACCAAAGGTTTCACATAGTGTGGATTATAATCGAGATGCATATACTTGGACAGATGCCAGCGCTGCAGAGGCTCTTTGGACTGATTACTACAGCTCTGCTTGTCGACCAGATGAAAATCGCGGCTGGATAGGCGCACACTCTTAAGATACTGTTCCACCTGGTCAATTACCTGATCGCTGGGCTTCTCCAGCCGCGTATAAATGGCCATTTGATGACGGAACCAGGGCAGTGTGCAGTGCAGTTCCACGGCAAAGTTGTCGTAGTCCGTTTGGGTAATGCGGGTCCAGTAGAGATCCACTGCAACAGGTTGCGATCAGAGAGTGAGATTTGAGTCTCCTAGTTAAGCGTTTACTTACAATCCTCAAAGAGACATCTGTCTGTTGGCTCGGGACTTGTGCCATAGATCCACCAGGTGCCGTTTATCTGCGGAGCACTTGTAGCATGAACGTTACATTAATTTGCATATCTGGCTCAAGATCAATTCTCATTCACCCTTTGAGCGTCCACTGGAAACTCTTTATAGAGGCACTTCCAGCCATCGACCGCGTCGAATTCCAAAAGTGACACAACACCACAGAGCAACCACAAAAATAGATCCAATTTCGACCCGAGGCGTCGATAGGCTGTCAATGTTTTCTTCATCATCTTCATCTTCTCATGCAAATGAGACAATCCCATCTAGCCATAATTGAGCATAGACCATTAAACTGTAGACAACTTGGCTTATTTTATTTGACTCGGCTTTGCTACGGCCTTAAAAATTCGACAGGGTCTATTAAATAATGTGGAATATGGCTGTGAGGCATTTTTCTCTCTCTCTCTCTTACTCTCTTTCTCTCCGTATCTTCTAATATATTTATCTTTATGTAAATATATTGTATTATTTTGATTTAATTGATTTGAAGCGTACATATTAATTCAATTTATGTCAACAAAATTACATATTTTCAATTATTATTTAAATTTTTTTTTTGTGCTGCATATTTGAAAATATTGAATCTTTATTTCAAGTTTAAATCGTTGTAGATAACAAATATTAATGAGTATTTTTTAGAATTCGAAATGTAGTTTAACTTTTGTGTCTTTTTAGAGTTTTGCTTTTGATATTTCTTTGAAAAATCCAAGAACTGTTTAATTTATTAATTTGTCGTTATTTTGTAGCTCTAAAAATAGTTTTTGTTTTTCAATAAATTTTATTCTTCTTATGGTCCAGTTGAACTTCTCATTTCATTTTAAATTTATATTTTCATGACGTAGTTATTAATTCTAAAACGAACGTAAGGTACTCTTTATCCAAGAATTGAACTATTTAATTCAATATTAGGTTTTGTTGTTGTTTAAATGTATTTATTGTATTATTTATTTGTCTTCATAAATCTAATTTTTTTTTATAAATTTTTAATTGTAGAGAAGCTTAACTATAACACAAATTGGTAGTAGTAAATCCCATTTGATATTGTGTAGAAGCATAAAGAAGCTTGAAGAGGTATTCTTTGTATTTATTTTTATTATTAATTTTAAGTAATTAGCAAGCTTTCTTCTCAACGTCTTTCTCTTTCGTTTCCGCTGAAATTCCCCAATCTGGGCCTTAGCTATAAACTGGAACAACATAAGCAATAGTTGTTGGTATCAAAAATATCTTTTTTGGTTTTCATTATCGTTTATTAAGTGGTTGAACTGAGCATAGATATGAATTTAAAGCGAAAAATAGTTAACAATGTGTATTTATAGTTTGTAAAGAACAATTAAATAGATTTTCTGGATCTTGGAGTGAATTTCTACTCTGTATCTATGCCCACTTCCCCTCCCTGAGCTCGCCCACGAAACTCACCGAAGCGAGTCTCAAAGGTTTACAATGGTTTGCTTATCAATAAATACAGTCGAACTTCCCTAACTCGAATCACCATTATCCACGAAAAAAGTTCGAGTTAGGGAGACTTCGAGTTAGGGAAGTAGAATTGTATGAAATTTGCCTAGTATTGCCACTCGATTTTGTTCGAGTTAGAGAGACTTCGAGTTAGGGAAGTTCGAGTTAGGGAAGTTCGACTGTATATAAAAACAATTTACAAGCTTAAATCATTAGATTATTATAGCATCGATTGGACTTGGGATTAGTTCACACTCTTCCCGTGATTACAAAAAAATATAGTATTTGTTTCAGATATTTACAATTTATACAGACTCGTCTCGGCAGAAACGCGTCTATCTATACATGTGAACTAAGTCTACCCTCCCCTCTGATCCTCCGATCCGCATCCCTAGATCCTGCACTGGCCCTCGAACTCGGCGAGCAGGGCGCTGGAATTGAAGAAGGCCCGCTGCTTGGACTCGGGCATGTTGAGGTCGCTGCGATCGTAGCAGGTGGCGGTGGCGCCGATCCGTGTGAAATACTTGACGCGCTCTCTCGAGTTGCAGTCGTCGCCCCAGATGACGGCGATCTGGCCCTGATCTCGCGCCTGCTTCAGCATCTGGGCGGCGTTCTCGCCCAGGAAGTCCTCCGCGTGCGGCGCTGTTCCAGCCAGCTCGAAGGCCTGGGCGTTGTTGACGGCGGCCAGGAAGTTGCGGGTGCGCAGGTCACTGAAGGCCTGCCACTTCTTGGTCTCGCCCTGCGTGAGGAACATGACCGGGAAGAGGTTCTGCTTGAAGCGCAGCATGGTGCACATGTCGGCGTCGAAGCTGGAGAAGATCAGGGGTCGGCCGCAGCCGTACTGGATGACCTCGTGAAGCACGCGATCGGCAAAGAAGTTCTTGTCTATGGTCTGCTCCGCCTCGGAGCCGCCGCCCTGGCGACGCTGCGGCCACTTGATCTCCACATCGATGCCCAGGGATCTGGGCAGCTGCTGCAGCACCTCCACCAGCCGGGGGAAGATGCGGTGCTCGGGGCGTGGCTCGGCATTGTGCGACGGATACTCGATCACCTTGCCGTTGATCACGGAGAAGATGCGCAGCCGCTTGAGCAGCTCGTAGTTGATGTCCTTGATGAGCACGTACTCCAGCTGATCGGGCTTTTCGATCTGCTTGCCCGGCGGCGCGGTGCGCAGCCCAAAGTCGTGGTAGATCACGGGAATACCGTCGGCGGTCAGGTGCACGTCCAGCTCGATCATGTCCGCATGGTGGCCATGGGCACTCAGGAAGGAGGCGATCGTGTTCTCCCGCTCCTGCGGCGCCTCGGCAATGTAGCTCTTGCCGTTGCCGCGGTGTCCCACGTCCAGGTTGGGCCAGCTGCTGGGCCAGTAGTGGGCGTAGGTGTTCCTGAAGTCCAGTGGCGAGTACTGATACGGCTGGACCAGCACGTAGGGCAGCCTCAGCCTGGCCAGCGTCTCGCCCGGCCGACTCGATGACTTGATGTGCAGCTGGAGCAATCCCTCGCTGCCCGTCAGCTGGGCGGCACTCAAGGAGGCGCTGCCCAGCAGCTCGTCCGAGTCCAAGTCCGCGCTGTAGCACTCGAGCCGGAAGCTCTGCAGCATCATCTGCTCCAGCGGCAGGGTGATGTGGAAGATGACAATGTCGCCCTTGGTGTAGGACACACCATGTGCCGGCTGCATCTGCAGCTGACTCCGGCCGTACATCTGCTTGGAGTACTCCACATGGAGGCCCCTCGTCTGCTCCACGGGCACAATCTTGAGCCGCACGTGCTGCGGGTCGAAGGTCTCGATGTCGTGCACCTGGAACATCTTCTCGCCGTTGAACTTGAGCTGCACGATGGCCTCGTGGTTCAGCCAGCCGCGGTGCACCTGGGCCGTGGCATCGTCCGGATTGGCCACCCCAAAGATGTCCAGTTGGGTGGACTCCTGCTCGGGGCTGGGCGGCAGCAGGCGGGGCTTGAAGTTCGTCTCCCAGCGACGGATCTGCTTGTGGCCCGCCGCGTCCTCCACGTACACGAAGTAACGGTACTCGATCTGACGACAGGATTGGAGACGAACCGTCGTCTGCCAGCTGAGCTCGTCCAGCCGGTCCAGGGGCACGCAGCGCGACAGCTGCCACTCGCCCAGGGCCTTGACGTCGCCGGTGAGACCCAGTTGCTCCTCGGCGGCCAGCGACGTCTGCAGGCGCACGTTGAACTGGCGCAGCGTGGGCTTGCAGGCCGCCGAGGGAGACGCCTCCAGCAGCTCATTGCCAGTGCCGTAGTTGGCGGTACTGATCGCAGTCGCTTCCACGTACGAGGCACACTGCAAGAAACAAGGAATGACAAAGCCAAAGATTAGCGTACAGCGAAACATGGCGATGGCTTTGAAATTCACACAGCAACTGACTTTGTCCAGCTTTCGTCAGTGGCTCAAATAAGCCGACGACCTGTTCCCCATCCCTCTCTCTCTCTCTCTCTCTCTTACTCTCTCTCTTTCTCTGATAACGCTATTGGACTCAGTTTTATTCACAGAAATTAGATCGCAGCTTATCAAGCGCGATTTTAGTCGCGCTCGCTGTTTAAACAGCTCGTGTGACTTTGGCGCAAGTGCAAACAGCAAACAAGATCACGTGTTGTCCCCCTCTCCAGATCAGCGGGTTATAGATTAGACTCATACTTATATTTATGCAACCAAAATTACGCTATTATCAGCTCGACTAAACAATCCGTTTTTTGTGCTTTTAAAGCGAGTTATTAGAACAAAACAAGCTGTTTACTATAATTAAAATAATGCAAAAGTTGTTGAAATTCTAACAGACTCTTATCAGTTTCTACATTGTAAACTATTTATTATAATATTCTTAAATTCTTAAATATATTAAACAGTGGCGAAATTATGCAAGATTATTCTTAACCCAAATCGAATTCAAAAACATTTTAGCAACGCTCTCTATCCCTTTTGTTACATTAATTAATGTCCAATTATTTATGGCGGCAGCTAATAACACGCGCGTGTTTAAAAACGCGCGCGATTTACCTGAGCGAGAAAACGCGCGCGGTGGGGGTGGGGCAAGCCTTGTTGCTGCAAACGGCGGCTGATGATGCAACTGCCGCTGCCAAATAACGTGCCGTGGCAACAGAATCGCAATGGCAAAAGTTTATGCAAATTGGTAGCAACGGAACCCATAAATGTGACAATAAATTCAAGTCTGATTCTCCTCGCACCAATTATTTATCACGTGTTGTGGCCGCGAATTTGTTTTTTGTTTCAGTTTGATGGGGAAAACAATCAAAATTTATATTGCAGTTAGCCAGAACTGGACGCCCACGTAACGATGAGCTCGAACCGGGCCGAAAACAGCGAATGCCTTGGCGATATGCGAGACTATAAACAACAAGCTGAAGAGACTGGGAGACTATGTAGGAGAGTCTAGAGGAAAAGTCGCGTGTTCTTTTGGTATTCCTATGATAATATCGAGAACATGAGATCGAGCTAGTATACAAAGTGAATAGTTAGGTATAGTTTTCCGCATGATTGGTATTTGTATTTTTGGTCGCCTTACGTCAATCAAAGAGTCAGGCCCGTGGCGTCGTTCTTGGCACAATTAGCACAGCCTTGCCAACGAATCAACAATAAACAATTTGGCACCATCTTATCTACGACGGCGACAGAAAGTAATGCGAAAATGAAAATATGGCAAGAGAGAACACAAGTTCTATTTAATTTGATGTGGATTATATTATTTTCGTTTGAGTTATGGCTTTTGAGTTGTGTTGAAATCATGTTGTTATTATTATGTTAATTACACTTGATTTCTGTATTCCTATTCCCATTCCTATTTCTACTCTCTATTTTTATCTGGCTCTCTGACACGTGTCGACAAAGCTCAACGCTGGCCCTCTCTCTCGCTCCCGCTCTCCCGCATCGCTGCTGAGAGCTTTCGATGGTCTTTGTCGCTCACACATATGTTCTTTGTTTTGGGAAATTTCATGCTAAAAGCTTTCGCAATTTGGGGCGTTGATTGTTTAAACTTGAGAGCATAATGTTTATTAGCATTACAGTTGTCATGCAGTGATAAGCAAGTCAAGTTGTCAAGTTCCTCCTGAAGTGTGATTTATCAGTTAATGGCTAGTATTGAGCTTGTAAATTAAATAAAGCGCAATCTAATCAATGTCGATTCGGTTTGGTCACACTTCTAAGGCGAAGTTCCCTCGGAGAGCACTTCAGCTTGAGAGCAAGAGCACGTGACGAAATGCCTTGCAACATGTGGCAAAATACTTGGAGCTTTCGCAGAAAATGCCACCAGGGCAGGGCGACTTCATTATAAATAATAAAATGAGTCAGCAGCTTACGAGACCTATCAAGTTCCAGTTTATATGCGAAATGATATCATATGTTACTTATAGCGAATCAGAAACTAACATATTTCTGCTACTTAAGAATCCAGAATCTTAATCCACAGCGACATCGACACATTCCTGTTCTTCTTTTTATTGATTTTATCGTGGGGGGAGAAAAGAACCAAACCGAGGAAAACAAATGCAAATGTTGGATGACAACTGCTTCGACCTTCAGATGAGCCAAAGACTCAAAGTCGAAAAATTTACATTACACTTGACGTCACTTCAATCCCATTACGTATGATTGTGATTACCGCCTCAGTCGCAAAAAATAATAATCGTAATAACAATCATAATATTATTCATATTTACGTTTTCTTTGTGCTCTTCCGCCGTCTGGGTTTCCAGAGGAGTTAATAACATTGGTACCGACATGTTGTTGAAATTTCAAGTGCTGTTGTGAGGTATTAGCACAGTTTGAGGATTGAAATTATACTCGTATTGTATTGTATGTTTATCACAGTTAAATTTGCTATCTTTTGTATCTTTTGCACCACGCGGCGTATGCGTAACTTTATGCTTAGCTAGGCAAGCATTTTGTACTGTCTTTTTTTGTTTTGAATTGTTCTCCGAACAGCCTACTTGTTTTTATTTATCCTTTTTTATTATTATTTATACTTTAAGCTAGGACGCTTTAGACGTTCCGTCGTCGTCGTCGTCGCACCGACGTTGCAGTCGCAACTGTTCCAAGCGAATTTGTTGTGCGCGCAATTTAAACGATTTCTTTTTATCGAAAACAGCTCGTGGAGCTTTTTCTGCCCGTTTCGTTTCGTTTTCTTTGTGTTTCTGTTTGTGTTTGTAGCGACGATATTCGCATTGGCGTTTTGTTTGGGTTTTCAGCTTGGGGGTACAGTTGCTGCTCGGGCTTTTTTGAAATGTTGTTGGCCTCCCCTGGCAGCAACAAAAACAACAACAAGAGAAACAAACACGAAAACAGACGATAATAAAACGTGTATACCTGTATAAAACATACATATGTAGTAATCCCGAGGTGACTTTATGATGCTCTCCGCAATAATTCAGATAAGAGAATTACCGTGAAATATACGACAAAAGATAGGGAAGAAGTGAAAAGTGTTTCTAGTAAATAATGAGATGATAATTGGAAATATTCATTGACAAAAATTTGAAATCTATACAGTTTCTCAATAAATTTGACATTACATTTGTTAATAAAATACTTGATATTAATTCCTCTTAAAAATAAAACAAATTACAAGATAAACTGGGCTTAACCATAATTAGAAATAAAATCAAAAATTTATATTTTGCATTTTGTCTAAACGATTCAGATTTAATTTAAGTTTCGGTCATATAGTATAGCCTCAAAATCCAAATTATAGGGTATAGAAATATACAGATATACAGATTGTACTTATTTACAAATATTTGTACAAGTTTGCAGTAGAAACACGCACAAGTAGCTGCTCCAAAGCTCGAATCAAACGGAAACAAACAAGACGACAACAACAGCTGCGCCAACAGCAGGCAGAGAGCGAGAGTGTGAGTGTGAGAGAGAGACACGCATTGATCCAAAACAAAACGTGTTGGTCGTGTGCAGACGTCAGCGTCGCTGCCGCTGTGCACGTGAAAAGTTTGTTTGTGGGGCGTCGGCGTTGCCAGGCCCCTAATGTCAGTTTTGCGTGATGCTGGCAAGCATCCAAAAGCTTTCGCTCTCTGCGTTCCTCTCTCGTTCGCTCTCTCTTTCCGCTAAACCGGTTCTCGTCGGTTGTGCGGTCATTGTTTTCCTTGTTGTTTGTTTACGTGTGGCAGACGTGAAGTTGATAAGGCAGCAACTGCCAATAAGCGTCTTATTGGACTCACGAGCTTTTTGGTGCGCGAGTCGCTTTTAATTTAAAGCTTGCCGGTCAAGGTCTGTCTTCTGTGCAAAGAACGATCGAAATCATATAAATATACAAATAAATACTCATGTATGTTTCTACATACAGACTTATGTATGTTGCTACGCGCATAATAACGTACGTTTATGCTTTATTCTTGCTGCTCCGTCCCCATTTCAATGCGGATGCTCAGAAGCTTTTGATTGTTTTTGTTTTGATTCAATGTAAATTGCGATTCATTTTATCTTCATCTTCAGGCCGCATTCTTATTTGTTTTTGTTTTGAAATTCACTTCACTACGCAGACAAACCCCCTAAAGTCCAATACTATAATTTTTATACAGAAAGATTATACAAACGATACGATTTCTTTGGATTTGTATAAACATGTTCTTAGACACGTTTACACGTTATTTTGTCGTAATTTATTATTTACTTTTAGTTTGATATCGCATTCAGAGGGCTGGAATTTGTTTGAATCAACATTGAAAGCTTTTTAAGTGGCCGTTAACGTTTGATAAGCCACGTACTTAAATAGTGGGAATGTAAACAAATCGTTAAGAAATTAAGCAATTGTAATGTCTGTGAATTTAAACCCTGCAAGAGATATAATTAAATCAATACAATTTGATTTAGAAATATGATTGCAAAGTAATGATTACACTGCGTATCTGGTTTGCTTAACCCCAAATCATTTTTCGCCTTAAAGTAAAATATTTAATTTAATTATATATGTATGTATGTATATATCTATTTCGTCTAGTCCATTCATGTTACAAGCCGATAGGGCTATAATGTAATTTGTAAGCGATATAAACTCAAGTATTTCAACACCAACGAATAGATAATCTGATAAGTAATTGACATCAAATTGTATTATGAAATCATTTAAATAATATTAATGCATTGTTCAAATCAACAGCAATAAAATGTAGTCTCTATTCAAGTATTAGTACATTAAATTAACACAAAGTGGATTAGGATTTATATAGTTCTCATAACTATACATAAAGTAATTATTTATTCAAATATAATCGTACCTGCTCGGACATAATCACGTCAGAATTTCTGAGGTTCGTCGTTTTAGACTTGGAAACAACTTAAGATGTCGTCAGCGAATTAATCCTTCTGTAAGATATTGAACTATTCGGACTGAATGCTTAACAGTGTTGCAAACAGTTCTTATCACGCACACGGCACGGCTGGCAGTAAGGGACTGATGATCTGATGACTGATGGCAATCGCGAATGTTGTTCAACAAAGTTCTAAATCTACTAAATAGGAAGTCGTTGTATCAGACCAGACGCCGGAACAACGTAAATACAATTAAATCAATTTAAAACAATGAAAATCGTAGCCACAGCCGGACAAAGAGCCCCTGATGGATGACAGCATCGTGATAAGCAGCCACAAAGAGACAGCGAGACAGAGAGAGCATAACAAGAGAGACCTTTAATAAAGAGATTATCAGCGATAATGCATTGCGGTTCTGTAATGTTTGAGAATGTATACCAAAGGCGTCACGCTGTAGGTGCTGCAACAGATTCGGTGCAATCCACAGTTGTCTCAGTCGCGATCTCAGTTTCAGTTTCAGCCGCTGTCTCCTTTGTCACAGCCTCAGTTGGAGTTGTCTTCGATTCACGCTCAAATAGAATGACCAGCTCCGTGTGCGATGTGTGTGGAAACATGTCCACAGCTACCGCGCACTTGGGATAGAAGGGCTCCCCTTTGTACTGCTTGGACTCTGGCCTCGCCAGCTCGATGAAATTGCGCTTGGCACTATTAGGATTGCAGGAAACGTAGACCAGACGCTTGATAGCACTCGCCGAGCGTATGGCGGCAATGGAACGATTGTCTGTAAAGAGGACAAAAGTGGGAATTATACTATTAAGGTTAAATGCAATCTGATTGAAGTGTCACTTGAGCATTAGATTAATCTCTCTTTTGATTTATGCTACAATTAGCACGCTTAATTGATTTAAGTGCAACTAAGATGAATTTAATGCTTAAAATGCAATTCTCAGATCGTTTGTGTATAACTTACGCAGTCCGGCACGCGGAGGATCCACAACAGCAATCAGATCAACCGGTTTGCCGGGCTCCTGGCCGTACAGAGCTTCCCGCACCATGCTCTTGATGAAGTCATCAGCGTTGCCTGCGAAGAATTTACAATTCTTGATCCCATTGGCCTCTGCATTGAATTCGGCATCCTTGATGGCATCGGGAACGATCTCAACGCCCAGCACCTGCTTGCAGTGCTTGGCAAAGGCGAGGGCTATGGTGCCCGTGCCGCAGCAGATGTCCAGCATGGTGGTGTCCGGAGTGGGCGCAGCCAAGTCAATGGCCTGCTGATAAAGGACACTCGCTCCTTCCGTATTGATCTGGAAGAAGGCCAAGGGACTGATGCGGAACTGGAGGCCTTGTATGGTGTCTGTGATGTGTGTGCTGCCCGAGAGGTGCGTCACGGGATTGATCATTTGGCCCGCCTCCCGATGCTTCACATCCTGGTAGTACAGCGAGGTGCATTTTCGAGTTTCATTCTGCTCCGGCAGCTCGTAAAAGGTTTTGAGCTCCTGTTGCAGCTCCAACTGCTCCGCTTCACTCAAATTGGAGGAGTAGATGCCCGGCACCAACATCAGTTCGCCTGTAGCGCTGGAGGTGCGCACCATTAACTGGCGAAAGTGGCCCAAGTTGCCCACAGGGTTGAAGGGCTTAAACTTGGACTGCCGCACCAGCTGCTGGAAGCTGAGTGCCGCCCACTTGGCCTGCGCCGGCAAGTGTGGGAGCTGCTGGACATCGGCCACCTCGACAGATCCGTCGCTGTAGCTGCCCAGTCGGAAGCCGACAATGATCTCGCCATCGGCATTTTTGCCCACTGTGAACTCGTTCTTATTGCGATAGCCCTCGACATTGGGCGACGCCAGGACGCCATTGAATTGAAACTTGTCCAGATGTGGCTTCGCGGCCGCATTGAGACGACGCAGCTCCTGGGTGTATTTCTTCAGCAGGGCTGCCATCTCCTCCGTCTTCTGTTCCAGCTGCTGCGCGTAGGGCATCCCAGCCAGGGGACAAGTCGCCTCCACCGCGGTCCGTTGCCGCTTCGGTTTCGATTCGCCCGTTTGCTCCTCGCCCCGTCGCTTGTGCAGGGGATCTGCAGAGGCTTTGGCGGCCAGGGCTTTCAGCACCTTACCCTTCCACTTGTACCCGTTGAGCGTCTCCAGAGCCCTTTGCTGATCCTCCTGGCTGCGGAAACACACGAACGCAAACTCCTTGTGTGTGGGCGACTTGATCTTTGTGATGTCCAGCTTCAGCGTGTTCTTCAGCAGCTTCTTAAACTCCTGCAACGACAAGATGACAAATGACAAATCCCATACGTATGTGATCCGCAATGGCGAGTACTTACCCCAATGCCAAAGTATCCCAAGTTCTTCACTTCGATCTTATAGATTTCCGACGTGAATTCATTGCGCTCCAGGTATTCGAACTCATTGCCGGCTTTTTCAGCCTCTTCGATCTTTGCCACACCCTCGACGGGCTGCTCGGACTTTTCCTCATGTTCCACATTGCTGTCGGCAATGGCAGGCTTATTTTCTGTATTTGCTTCATCCATTTTAATTCTGTTTAACAAATTAACTCAAAATAAAACATGTGCAACACGTGAAAACAAAATGAGCTACTTGAATAATCGATTTTGTGCAACATATCGATATTTATATGAATTATCAAAACACTTAGCGCGGGCAATGTTTCGATATGTTTTCTCGACGATAAATTGTGGCGGTCGGTCGACCGAGCATACTGAGGAACACTGCTGGCAACGCGTTGCCAACGACTCTGAGGAATTAACACAGTGTTTTTGGCGCGCATTGATGTGTTTTGCATTTGATATATTTCTTATAATAAATAGCTCAAAACCATGCATAATAGGTGTGAAATCGAATTTGTAAGTGAAGTACAAGATGATTATTCGACAGCGATCGAAAAACGCCTTAGAGCTGAATCCAAAATCAGCTGACGCTCCGCCAGCAACTGTTGCATCTCCGGTTCATGCTTCATAATGTTTCCGATCTCCTGCAGCAACTCGGCGGCCTTTCTCAGCTTCGCCTCGCACTCAGCTGCATCTTCCAGGCGCAATGCCTGCGTCACAACGGCGTCCTCCAAGTCAATTAGCAAATTGCCCCGAAATATGCTCCAGCCACCATCGATGAGGTTCGACAGCTGCAACAGTTCCTCACAGAGATCCACTTTGCGCTGGAGCGACTTTTCACTGAGTTCTGAGAAGTGTCAGATAAATATTAAAAGAACATAAATGTTAATAAATACATTTATGATGGGATCTACTGGTAGAAATCAATCTTAAAAGATAAATATAACTAACTATATTGGAATAAGCTAATATAAAACAAATTTAATCAATTTGTTTACCTTCCATTGAAAATCCCGGCGCATTGCCGTACAGCTGAGTCAGTGCGTATTTCGCCTGCAAGATGTGAGTGTTCGTCTCGTGCAACTCCACGCGATGGCGATAGAGGAAATCCTCCAGAGCCTCGGGCGTTGTCTTGTCCAGCGCTTCAATCTCCTGCTGCAGCTGGGCATCTTGGGTGAGCACTTCCCTGGCACCCTTGACTACATTACACAGCTGGCATTTCCAACTGGCCGCGTTCTGCAGAGGATTCACTGAGATGAACTGAAGGAGATGCAAGAGATTAACATCATCTGGAGGAGATAAATAATGGAGATGACTCACCTTGCCCACCTTGCACTTCTCGCACATGCGGGAGCCGGCAAAGGTGTCCAGTTCCGTGGGGTCGGAGCACCTGGCACAGGTGCAGTCGAAGCACTTGACCTGCTTGAGGTGCAGCCTCCGTTGGATGGTGCTCCGCAGGGCGTGTGTGTAGGATATGCTCAGGATCTCGCCCTTCGCGATATTCCGCTTGGCCAGGAACACAATGTTCATGTCGTCGTCGAAGCGATGGCGCAAGTTGGGCACACAGTCGTGGGCGATCATCGCTCCGCCCGGGAATATGGCTCGGACCTTCCTGCGCTCACTGTTCTGCCGCACTTCGAAGGCGTTGGTGTCCAGAATCGCGGCAATGCGCAGGATTTCCATCTCGGGCCAGTCCCGCAGGCCGAGGACGGTTTTGATGAAGGTGATGAGATTGGCACGCAGCACTTGGTAGAGCGGCGTCTCCAGACGCTCCTTGAGGTGATCTTCCAGTTCGCTGAGCCGGGCGAACTCCGCCGGATTGGACCTCTTCAGCTGCAGGCAACGCAGCAACATGATGACACAGTAAGCCGACTCCTTGCGCTCCGGCTCCACGGGATTGTAGTTGATCTTGGACTGAAAGTTGCTGGCAGCCATCAGCCGACACTCCTCCTGGTGATACGCAGACTGCTCACACTCCCTGCTGCACATGGGCCAACTGCAGGAGCTGCATTTGTGAAAGTTGCCCCAACGCTTCTCCGGAGGAAGGAGATTCCTGTGGCAGCCCAGGCAGATTGGAGGCGACGCCACCTTGGGGCCCAGAACCAGAGGCGCCTCCCGCAGGATTTGCTCGCCCATCCGGATATCCCGTGTGGCCCGCAAATGCCGGCCCAGCAACTCATTGGAGTCCACCTCGAAGCACTTGCACTCCCGCTTGTGCTGCTTCCAGTGCTCCTTCTGGTGCTCCCGGCAGCAGTAGACCACGTTGCGGCAGGCAGCGCACAGCTGCGTGGCTTGTGCCTGGCACAGAGCGCATCTCGTTGGCGAAGTCATTAATCCAATCTCGGCCAGCTATACGTACGCACGTTTACCCGCAACTGTCTCCGGCTGTTTGCGTAATTCCCAACGTCGGAAAATTCACTGAATGGCGACTGAGCACACAACAGTTTTGTGTTTGTCTCGGTTGAGGTAATTTTCATTTGTGTCTCGGCGATCTTTGCCTCTGTTTCTGCCTCTGCTTCTGTTTCGCCTCGATCTCCATCTCCATCTCTTGTCATTCGGCGCACGACGGTTTATTATTAGACTCGCGCCAAGCGAACAAATTACAATGCACAATCTGTGGCTAAACATTTGTTCTCATGTCTTCTTTGCTCTCAGGGAATCTATCTGTCTTCACATTGGTCTACATAACCATTAGCTTTAGTTGGCCTAAGTGGAAACATATGTACATTAATTGCCTATCATCTAAATCAGAATATTTTGCTCTCCTCAGCATGTTTAGAAACCTTTAATTTTGTTAAAACGCTACTCTCTTATATTTATTTAAATTGGTATAAAGATGTATCTCCGTTAGGGAGAATATGTCCACTCAATTTCCCATCCGAGTTCTCTCATATTAATTTTTATATTTCTCTTTTTTGTTTCACGCTCAATTGTCTTAATTTAAATGATTATCTTAGGTTAAATTCTTTAAACGAACGATTAATTTGATTTCAAGACAATTAGTGGTGCCACAGAAATCACTTTTGTTTTAGTTCCGCTTAAATTTGTATGAAATTTAAGTGAATTTCTAGCGAAAGCGATTTCTGTCGCCCCCCTGAATCCATTTAAAAGTGAACAAATTACTAGGCGTATAGAACCCATAAAGTAAATATTCTTGATCTGTATCAATAACATGTCTGTCCGTATGCTTGAACGCATCGAGACTATAAGAACTAGAGGCTTCAAACTTGGTAAGCAATTTCCTTGATACCCCTTCTTATAGCTTTGAACCGATTCGAAGAAAATCAACCCTTAGTATGAAGAACATTTTTTATTTATGGTATCTCAACCAAACTTGAAGATTGTGAACTTTCTATTGTCTTATTCATCCCGACCAACTTTGGCTCATATGATATATCATCGATAAGTCAAAAATTTCTATTTGGTTTGCAAATTTTGAATTTTTCTGGAAATACCGCAAGCAAAATTGCAGTTTGGAAATTTTCACAATGCTATATTCAGGACATTAAAATAAAAGAGACTCAATTAATTTTTGCAATTCAATAATTTATTTAGTATTTCTCATAAATTTTCTATTTATATATTTATGTATATATTTATTTATTCATACGCAGATAATTAATGTATTGTTTAATTGGAAATCAGTCTTTTTTATTTAAATAAGAGTTAAATGCATTTTTGTTGTTGTTGTTGTGTTCTTTGTTAATTGATTGATTGTTTGATTGATGGAAATAAAACGAGTTTGGTTTAAATGAGAAAAACGAAAACGGAAAAACGAAAAATAAAATAATAATTGAACTATGATTTGTGGTTTATGTTGCATTGTTGCGTGTCTTGTTGGTTTGCTTTTAAAATTAATAGTATATTAATTGGTATATAAATAAGCATGATGATAGTTAACTTAAATGGAGGCCATGGTTCCATATTAATAATAATAATTATGCTTAACAATAGTCATAATGATAATAATATTTATAGACAAGTGTTGCCCTCTATATGTTACACTTAAAAGCGGCGCATAAAATTTCATATAATAGACAACAAATTTTGCATTTAGCTTTAGTTTTAGCTTTAGTTTTCAGTGAATAATTTGCACTAAATAATAGATTATCGTATTTGTTTTAATTTCTGTTTTATACACACACATAGAGCGCTGATATGTTGCTAAGCTGATTTAGCATAAGCGAAGCAATCCAATCGATGGCTACTTCAATATATACGTGTAGTATGTTTCAATGTTGCTAAGGCAAAGGCGCAAATATCTTAATGTTAGCTAAAGGGAGACTATACTTAAGGGTTGTCCAGCTTAGTTTAGGAACAAACTTGAACTCTCTGAATAGTTTGATTCGCCTCGCGTAACAACAAATAATATCGTCTTGGGATTGTTTAAGTTTTGTTGTTGTTGCTAATTAAATTACAAATTGCGCTACATTAATCATAAGAAACACAAGCAACATTTATACGAGTACGAGTACGAGTATGTATATTTAGTAGTGTCTAGACATCTTTCTGCTCCTTGAAGTGATGGTAATGGTGATGGATATGCTCGTGCACATAGCGATGTATCATCGAGCTGGAGGCGCTCGTGTCCAGATCGGCGGCGTCCGGAGCCACCGCAGGCTCCTCCGCATCCTTGGCCGTGACAGCCTCGGCAACGGCCTCGCCCACCTCGTCGTTTAGGTCGATCAGCGTGTCCGTGGAGACGACCTTGCTGGGCGTGCTCGTGAGCAGTGGCCTGGGACTGGGCAGCAGATCCTCCTCCTCGCTGGCCAGCAGATGTGCGCACTCCAAGGCATCGCCGTAGATCTTTGATCCCGCCGAACTGGAACTAGAAGTTGCTGGACGTGGTTCATCTTGATCCTGTTTCAGTTGTTGTTGATGTTGCTGCTGCTGTTGCAGATGTTGTTGTTGTTGTTGTTGGGAGTGCTTGTGACGATGGCGACGCTGCTCGCGCTCCTTCTGCTGCAGCTGCTCACTCAGCTTGGCATAGATGAGATTGCCATAGTTCTTGTAATCCTTGCTGCCTCGCTGTTGTTGCTGCTGTTGCTGCTGCTGCTGCTGCTGCTGCTGCTCCAGTCTTTGATAGCCCTGGGTCTTGTTGTGACCGTTGCTCTTCTTGGGTATGGGCTGAACGGTGGCCACATTGCTGGGCGTGGCTGGGGGCGAGTGGGCGGCGCCTCCGCCACAAATGGTGGCATGCAGAAAGGAGTCGTAGCCACAGAGATTCAGCTTGTTGTGGGCGCTGTTGTGGCTGTGCTGGGCAGCAACCACGGCCGGATTAATGGCCAGCTGCTGGTGGTAGATGGGAATATGCGGCTGCGGATTGGGATTGTGATGGGGATGGGGATGGTACAGGCTGCTGCTGTTGGCCGTATCGTGTCCGACTTCGATGCTGTTGATGGGCTGCGTGGGCGACTGCGTGGGCGGACTGCAGCTGAGCGGCGACTGTGGACCGGACTGTGCACTGTGGTTCGCAATTAGCGTCGGGATTTTCGATCCTGTATTGCAACGTTGGCGTTGCTGTTGCTGTTGTTGTTGTTGTGCTGCCGGTTGCCGTATGGGACTCACATTGGCTTGGGGTTTTCTTTAAAACAAAAGACAAATTTTATTTATTTTTGTTGCCATTCGCGTTGATCATTATAAAAAGGGTTTCTTGGGGATATCGTTGGTCGCCATTAAAACTCAAAATACATATAAAAAATAATAATAATGAAACATAAATTCAATTAACATGTGAGTGGATGAGTGGACACGGGACTTTGGGGCAGCAGTAACCCAACGATTTTGAGTGGAATTTCATTAATAATTATGAATTGCGAGATTTTATTTATCCAAATTTTGTTTCTACTTTTACAATATCTACCTTTCTTTCATTTATTTGTAAATCACATTTATTCAAGTTGAATGGTGTTAATTTCAATGCTTTGATTTATCTTCGTCTTCCTAAACATTTCCACTCATTATCAATTGTTTGTGCTGCTTCCCCAGGCGTTGAGTTGAGTTGAGTTCTGTTTTCCTTACCCATTCAGCTGAAAACACAGGCGATTCTTTTCCATGCTCTCCCTGATGATGCTAATTAAATCGTTCCGATTTAGCGCCGACTTCCAGCACTCGGCGGACTTGCGCTGCTGCTGGGCGAGCAGAGATTGTGGGCGTGGCTGACGCAACTGGACGCCGTCGAGCATCACATCGCCCAATGGTGGCGACGATGAGTTGCTCTTCTGTCCCAGTTGCTGTTGTTGTTGCTGCTGCTGCTGCTGCGGTTGTTGTTGCTGCTGCTGTTGTTGTTGTTGCAGGTGACGATTCTGCCAGCAGGAATCGTTCCCTACGGAGAGGCTGCGTTGCCGCGTTTCGAGGCAATGATCCTGATACTGATAGTGCGATGTGCGGAGTGTGGAGTGATGCAATCAATCAATCAATCAATCAATCAATCAATCAATCAATCATGCGTAATGAGCAAGTCAACCAAAAACGAAAAGAACAGTAAAAATTAAATATACGTAAATAAATTATTAACAAAATGCGAAAAATTCAAATTCATGCACAAAACAAAAAACCAAACCCAAAATAAACAATCGAATAAAATGGCGACATTTTGGAAGGGATTCATATAATAATAGGGGACAACTAATTTAAAATTTTTGCACCAATTTAGAAGTATTGAGTTTGAGCAGATTTACGTGTTTTGGTATTATTGAACAACGTATTGTTTTAAATTTAGACTCACAACAAATAATTTTGACCGTAATTCTAAGTTTCCACTTTTCAAAATTCCAAGACCATTTAATAAATCTAAGCTTGCAAAGTTTTCAGTTCTATATAGAAAATGATCTTCTTAGATCGCATGTGAGATTTTCATTTAAGAGAAATATTGGCTTAGACCTAATGAAAATGGAAACCGATCGTTGCAATGGCATCGACTTTGTGCCCAAAAGGTAGAGTATTTTTTCGAGCTTAGCTTTTGCATGTGCAGATTGGAATTGGGATTGGAATTGGGAATGAAATTGGGGTGTATTTGTAGCTTATGCCTACCTTTTGTTTGCGAGCCCTTCTCAGCATTTTCACCCGTTGGGTCGCCTGCTTCATGTAGACATCCTGACTGTGGTGCTGGTGTCGCGTTCGCTGTGAATGTTGATGGCTATGAGGATGTGGATGTGGATGTGGACAGTCGAGCGTGTCAGTCGTTTCCTTATTGGCACCGCTGCAGCATTTGAGATTCAACATATTCTCATAGGTATTGTGAGCATTGTCCGGCGTGTGTTGTTCCGGCTGTTGTTGCTGTTGTTGTCCGTTGCAGCACTGCTCCAATTTGGCATTGTTCTTCTGGTATCTGGTCTTCGCCTGCTTGCCACTGCCACTGGGCTCGCCATGGACAGCTGCTGATGCTGCTGCCGCCAGCTCCTTCTCCTTGTCACTGTTGCTGTCATCGTCCTCGTCATCGGACTTAATCAGTTTGCGTGGTCGGTGGCGGTGCTGGCGGCGTGCGCCGCCGGATGTCGTTAGTGCCACGCCATTCACTGTTTTTGACATGGCCGCCATTCCCGTGGGCAGCTTCTTCACTTTGCTGCTGCTGTTGTTGTTGCTGTTGCTGTTGTTGTTGCTGTTGTTGCTGTTGACGTTGTTGTTGCAGGTGGAAGCTGGCGCTGCCGCTGCCTGGACTGCCTGCGATTTCGATTTGCCTTCGGGACTGACGGTGAGGCGCACGTTAATTGTCTTGCTGCCACAGTGGGGCACCACCACGGACTTGCCAATGGACTCGTATATGGTATACACAATGCCCACAATGTCGTCCTTTGTTATTTTGCCATGGTGCCCATCCAAAAAATCATAGAATGTGAACGAGAATTGCAGCGGCTGTGACGATTTGCCTCCCTCAACGGAAACATCGCAGGTGAATTCCTATTCGAAGAGCGAAAAGGTGGGAGATTTGAGCAAAATAAAATTTAATAATGTTAGCAATTGCTTTAAATTCGCAATACATAATTTGGATCAACTAAGCTTATTTCAAGGATTGATTTTAAACGAGATTTATTTATACTGCCAAATAGAGTTTTGGGTCGGAAAAATTGAATTATCTCTAATTTAAATGCTTTAAATAATTTGTAGCTTTTATTTTTAGTTTTTATAATAAAAATTTAAAATAAACTTATTTTGTAATTTTTATTTAAAATTTTGTATAATAAAAATTGAAATAAAAATTGAATTAATATGGATACATATTATATAATTTAAAAATTGCAAATAAGAGCTATGGTATAACTTTTGAACAAAAATTGATAAAAATAAGTTTTATTTTTAGAGAGAGTTATTTGCTGATTCTTATAAAAAAATAACATAACTCTTATCTCCTAATTTTTTCCATAATCGTTACGATCCCTGTTTATTTATTGATCAGTTGGAAATTAATACTCAGATGTCTAATACATACTATTCTTATAAACTTTCCCAGCTTAAATTAACTTAATGACAACAAATTTGAAATGCAGGAAATGTTCTTCATAATTTCATTCCTATTAACTTTCGAAATAAAGCTTAATGTATACATGTATTTAAGCTATGATTCGAGTTGTATAAGATCAAATACATTTTTATTTGATTAACAATGTAAAATATTATCATTTTATCATTAAATGAACTAGTTGGAAGCGAATTCTTTTTAAGAAACTGGATAGAGCTGTTTTTAAAACTTTGAAACTACTTCCGCGCTGTGGATAAAATGCCACGAAAAGTGCTAAACAAAAATGCTAATAAAGTGCAATATTTAACTTTTTTAAAAGTTCATAAAAAATGCAGTAAAAATTGCAGTACGAAATCTCTCTCGCTCCCACTCGCACAGTAGCTAACGCATCTAACGCATACAATTTAATGCAACCGCCCGAAAGTATGCAACATTTTTTGTTGCTCCACTTCGGAATTTACTCCGTGGGGTTTTTTTTTTTTTTTTTTTAAATCAAATTTTATTAACAATTAACCTAAGAATATATTACGCTATCTTATTATATTAAGCTAATTTAAGGTAATTTAAGGTGATGAGATGTGGCGGGTGAGGTTCTGATAAAGCGGTACCTTTGCGGAACCACCGATAAGCTTTGCTTCGCAAAAGCTCCGCTCTACCTAAACGTCGGAACCACGTCTTTCCCTCTCAATCCTTCTCAGCTCAATCATGATTGCGGCTGCAAAACCGCTAATGCACTCCCAGTTCCTGGGGCTTTGGAGCATATAATGCACCAGGTTGGAAACCGACAATGTTCCACCCAGATCCGCTTCTAGCTGTCGTCTCCGTTGCGAGAACCTGCCACATTTGAAGATGACGTGCCCCGCGTCCTCGACCACCCCTTCTCCCCACACTCTGTACACTCTGCCCCCCCCCCCCCCACACCCCCCACTCGTGCCCGAAGCGATGTAGGTATCCGCGAAAGCAGCCATGTCCGCTTAGGATTTGGGTTAGGTAAAAGTTGACCTGCCCGTGTCCTCTTTTTACCCACTCCTCTAATTGCGGAACAAGACGGTGCGTCCACCGTCCTTTGCTCGACGCGTCCCATCGGGTCTGCCATCTCTCCAGAGACTGTTGCTTTGCTGCATTGCGGACGGCTCTCTTTGCTTGCGGAGAGAGATCCAGCCCATGAGTCCCCTGATAAACCGCAGTGTATTGGGCAACCAACTCTTCGATCGGCGGTATCCCCGCGATCACGTGTGCCGCGTCATCGGAAACCGTCCTAAAAGCGCTGATCATGCGAATTGCACTTAGCCGGTGAGTTGCTGCCAGACTTCTTGTGTAGCTCCTTGTTTCAGCAGCTTTGATCCATACCGGAGCTGCGTACAACATGATGGATCTGGTCACACTTGTGAGAAGTCGTCTCCGATCCTGCTTTGGTCCTCTACTATTCAGCATGCGTTGTAACCGAGCTGGTCTGGGAGGCAAGTGCGTCTCCGATCCTGCTTTGGTCCTCTACTATTCAGCATGATTCTGGATAGCGCCCTGTTAGTAACCGCAGCCTTGGTGCTGGTGTAGGCAAGGTGCTCTCGGAAGCTCAGCCTGGTATCCAGCATCACCCCGAGGTATTTTATGGCCCTCTTTGAGGCTATCACAGTGCCGCCTACTGTGATGTGTGCAGTCTCCACTTTTTTTTCGGCTGCTGACCAATACCGCTTCCGTTTTCGAGGGTGCAAGCTCTAGGGCAACGGAGGAGAGCCATAGCTCAATCTTCGTGATGGCCTCGTTGCACTTCCTCACAGTTCCTTCAAGCATCTTGTCCACTGTTACTAACGCAACATCATCTGCAAATCCTACTGCGCTAACGTCTGGGGGTAGATCTAGTCGCAGGATGCCGTCGTACATCGCATTCCACAGTAGGGGGCCCAGGACTGATCCTTGCGGCACCCCACCTGTAATGCGGTACTCCTCCGTACGTTGGTCGGTGTCGTAGAGTAGAACTCTGTTGGTCGGTGTCGTAGAGTAGAACTCTGTTTTGAAAATAGCTCCTAATTATCTGCCGAAGATACTGAGGTACTCTGAAGCCTGACAGCGCATCGAGAATACAGGCCCACTTTGCCGAGTTGAAGGCGTTTCTGATGTCGAGCGTGACTATGAGACAGTACATCTTTGACCCTCCTTTCCATCTGGTGCCTTCGATTGCATGCGATGCGATGTCCACTACCTTGTTTATGGCGTCAATCGTCGATTTTGCCTTCCGGAACCCAAACTGCTGCTGCGAGAGGTCTCCAGATGCCGCGATGGCGCGTTCGAGGCGAGCATGGATGATCTTCTCGAGGAGTTTTCCTGCCGTATCCAGAAGACAAATTGGCCTATATGACGATGGGTCGCCTGCAGGCTTGCCGGTCTTAGGGATCAACACCAGTTTTTGGGACTTCCATCTGTTCGGGAACACGCCATTTTGGAGACAGCTGTTGAACAGTCGGGGGGGGGTCTGCGAAACACTTTGTCTGGCCTTGTTTTCTCTGGAAAATGTCAGGCCGAAGGGATACTGCGAGGCGAAGGGCACGATTTGGTATAGAGTCCGGCCCTGGAGCCTTGTTCACACTAATTGTAGCCGCTGCCAAAAGCATCTCGTTGGGCGTCACCTCCTCTATTGGCATGCTATTGCTCTGTGAGAGTGGTGTGTTTTGGAGACCACCAATCTCAGATACGCTGCAGGTCGGAAAGAGATGTTCCACAATACGCCTCATGGACAAGGGGTCAGAGGGCACGGAGTTTCCGTTGGCATTCAGCTTCTTGGCCACTATTTGGTACGCTTTCCCCCATGGATCGTGCTCCGCAGCATCGCATAGATCAAGAAAGCACTTGCGCTTACTATCTCGGATGGCCTTCTTTAGTGTTCTCCTGGCTGACTGGAAGGTGGCTTGGTGCTCTATGAAAGTGGGCCTGCCACGTGAGCGTTGGTATCTCCGTCGAGCCTTGTTACAGGCACGCCTAGCTTCCGCAATTGACTCCGTCCACCAGTATACTGGCTCGTGCAGTATACTGGCTCGTGGTGACGGTTGTACGCCCTCCGGGGTCTCATACTTGCATCGCAAGCTTCCTGTACCTTGGTCATGACCTTCTCTGTCATGCTTTCGGGATTTACGTCTCCTTCGAGGTCAGTCAGCATGCTGGCAAAAACTTGCGTGTCTAGGGATTCCGAGCAGTATGACTTCCAGCGGTTTTTGATGGAGCTTCTGGTTGGTAGACGCTCACCAACTGTGCAGTAAATAGCTACGTGATCACTAGCTGTGTATGAGCTGCTTATACTCCAGCTTGATGTCCGGCATAGAGAGCCACTGGCGAACGTGAGGTCCACTATCGAGCCAACTCCAGCGCGGCTAAAAGTGTGCTGCGAGCCCTGGTTCAACAGCCCGATGTCCAGCACAGCAAACGCTTCCAGTAGGGTGTGGCCTCTAGCATTGGTTCTTAGGCTGCCCCAGTCCTCCGCCCAAGCGTTGAAGTCTCCGGCGATTATCAGTGGGTGACGGCCTCTGGCATCATTCACCAGACCAGCAGATGGAGGATGGCTGTATACTCTGCGAGAGATAGGCTCGGAGCTAGGTAGACACTGTAAGCCCAGAAACTACCAACCTTGCAGCGAACAAAGCCGTCCTCCGAGTATACGTTGGATAGTTGCGTCGCGGCATCTCCACATAGCCACACAGCTGCTTTCCGAGATTGGTCTGCAGCCCATGTTACGTCGGCTCCAATCCTATAGGGCTCACTAAGTATTGCCAGGTCTGCTGGTCTTTCCCTGACGGTCTGGGTCAGCAGGTCCTGGGCTGCTATGCAGTGATTCAGGTTTAATTGAATCAATTGCATGCAGTAGTGCTTTTAGGTACTCTCGTTCCAGTCAGGGGGCACTTAGTGCTTCCAGCCTGGTGACCTGTTTCGTTGCTTCCTCTATTAACGCAGAGGAAACATTTCGGCTCGTTTTTGCAGTCCCTTGCCTTGTGGCCTGCTTCTCCGCATCTTACTCCGTGGGGGTGTTTGAGTGTAAATGTGTGTGTGCGAGAGAATCTGTGTGTGCATTGCCACAAAAACAACAATTACAAAGAATGAAGAATAACAACAATAATGGCTGCAAGTAGAGTCGAAAATTGTGGCCATAATTTGACTAAATATTTAATTTCTCGCACGCTGCGCTTGAAACTGCAGAAAAAACAAAGCAAAGAAAAGCAGAGCAAAGCAAAACAATACAGCAGAGCACAGCCATTGATAAAGTGGTGCCAGATACCAGATACAACCACCAAGCCAGCTAGGCACCGAGCACATCCACAATCGCCCATTCCCATCAACTCCCACTTGAGTATTCCCACTTGCCATTGCAAAAGGGGAATAAATATAATTTCTATTTCTTGCTACTTGGCTTGAAGATTTTTAATTGCCTTTAAGTGCTTTCGCTTCGAGTTTGTTCTTATTGCTCTGTCTCTTTCACTCCCTGTCCTTGTCTCTGTATGTGTGCGTGTGTGTGTGATTTTTAATGGGTTTTATTGAATTTTAATGTTTTGATATTTTTTTTTTTTGGCCAAAGACAAGAAAATGTCTGCTACAGTGGGTGGTAATTGCAAATTGCCGGCAACATTGCGTTAATGAAATATTTTCATTGTCTACCTCATTTCTTCCCTTTCCCCTTGATTCCTCCTAAGCAAATAGCCACTCTTGGTGCTGTTGTTGTTGTTGCTGTTGTTGTTATTGTATCACGAGCCATTGAAAATTTAATTAAACGCACATTTAAAAGTTGAGTTTATGTGCCGCTGCCCAGTGGGTCATGAAATATGGCATTGGTGGTGCGGCAACAAGAAGAACAACAACAACAACAATAACAACAGGCAGTTGATTAAACTTGACCAACAGTATGAGTTCCTAAGTATCCCTACCTGGCTGGGGGTCAATTGGAAAATGGAAAATAGAAAACAAAACATCATTTAATTTATATTCAAGCGCACATTCAATTGGGGCCCCTTAGGAATTAAAGATGAAAATTTGTTCCACAAATCAGAAATAAAATTGCTGAGTACGAGTATCTGCAAATGTTGTAAGATGAGCGCAAATATTATAGAGAAATAAACTAGTGATTTTATTGTACATCATTGGTAATTGGTTCAAATAAAATAATAAGCTTATGAGCTGCTCATCAGTTTTCTCATTTCATTTTTAGATTGGATTCTGTAATACTCGTACTCGTGCTTTGTATGGCATGAAATATTTGGCAAATATATTTGGTTCGATTGGAGTGAGAGTTAGTCTCATCATATGCACACTCACACATTTACAACTGTTTAGCTCGATCTATTTTCTATTCTGCCTAAACGAATATTTATACATTTTAAAAATTGTATTTATTTCATTTTCAGCACATTAAATGAGCAAAATAAACAAAATTTCAAATTAGTTTTTACATGACCAAAATGCGAATAATTTTATAAATATTAGTAAAATTTTATATATAAATATCAAACATACATATATTGAGATGTACTTAAGAATTCAATTTCATTCCTTTTTCTTCAGACCAAACAAAATAAGGTCCATATCAAAAAAAGATGAAAACAATGTTGAATCATTTTTAATTTGTTGAAATGAAATGTTTAACTTAGGAACTCCTAATAAGTAATAAGTATACTTATAGATATATCTATCGAATATATTTCATGGTATTTTCCCCTCCTAGTTTGCAACACTTGAAAAGTTTGTCAAGCAAACTTATTGCAAATAGATTGCCATCAATATTCGTATTCGTAACTCAATCAAGTCAATAGGTGAACTCACCTCCAGGCGAATGCGCTCCTCCTTGTTGTGATGATGCAAATGTCGCGAGTGTTGCGGATGTGTTGCATGTGGCGTGGACGTTGATGTTGGCATTGCTGCTGCGGCATCGACCACATCCTCCTCCAGCTGCAACTGCTGCTGCTGTTGATGGTGGGGCACATTTGCATATTTGCCGTGCTTGCCACTGGAGCTGCTGATGCGCAAGTGTTTGCTGTGGCTGCCACTGCTGCTCATGTCCTGCTGCAATTGCTGCTGCTGCTGGTGATGTCGGGTCACATGATGGTGATGATGCTGCTGTTGTAGCTGCTGTTGTTGCTGCTGCTGCTGTTTGCCAGTGGCTGAAGTGGAGGGATTGCCCGGTGGCGTCGTGATTATATTAACCACCGGCGATCTCAGTTGTATATTATTGTCACGTTCGCTGACCAGCAACAGATCTGGCGGCGCACTGCATGAGGATGAGGCGCGCACCTGATGATACATCAGTTCCTCCGAGTCTGTGGTGCATTCCTGAACTGCAAAGAGCCAAAGAGAGAAAGAGAGAGAGATACTTTTTTAATTAAAATGCAAAGTGGCATGAAATTGAAGGCGCTGCTGTGGCGCATCAAACATTTGGTTATCTATGCCCAAACAGCTGCCCCCAGTTGACGCGTCTATATCTAATCTGCCTCCCACCCGGCAACGCCCCCGTTTGATGTTTCTTTGGCGGCACATTTTGCCTTTGACTTCGTCTGCGGTGACGACGACGACGACGACGGCGACGGCGGCTGCTTGCAATTTATTTGCAATTTGCACAAAAACGCATAACAACAAAAAAGTTTTTATGCCTCGACGCCAACACAAAGCGTTGGCGACCAGGCGGACGACCTGCCAGACAGACAAGCACTTGAAAGGCGACTGCGCCGAGAGCATTCCTAATTAATGACGTCGTCGTCGTCGGCATCTGCGCCGACTTCGGCGTCGGCATCTCCGTCTGAAAAGTTGATGTTAATTGAAAATGCTGGGGAGCATTTTGTGCTTTGGCTCGGGCTTTTGTGGTCAGCACGCGGCGTGAGCAGTCAAAAGTGTTGGCCATTTCATTACTCATACGCCGCGTGAGCCGAAGCACAAAGCTAAGCTCCCAAAAGAGCACTGAGAGTCATTGCTTATCCCTGTCTCTCAGCCACTCCAACTCCAAGCTGTCGTCCCCTTGGTATCTTCTTAATTTTCGCTACTAATTTCCGCCACTCGCTGGCCAAGTTTTCCTTTGGTTCTTGTCTACTACTTTTAATTAATTAAGTAGCACACACAAGTTTCTAAAAGAGTTGTCATTTTAGCGTGTTTATGGCTAGAAAAAGCTTCTTTTTTAAAACCGATTTCTAAAATGAAGTAATTTTATCGTATATATATTTTGGTTTTAATAGTTGAAAATTTTAAATTGAGCATACTAAAATTAATAAATGCCCAACTAAATACATTTATAAACATTAAAAATTGTTAAAAAAATTAAATTTTCTCTTGAATTTCACAAATATAAATCGAATAAAAGTAATGCTCCCTTTAAATAATGAGCTAATTTCTCACATTTAGCTTAGTTCAAAAGTGAAGATCTGGCAACACTGGTTCCCAGCTCTCGCCTCTTTCGTTAAACTGACCTAATTTTTTGTTTCTCGCTTCTATTCTCATTTCGCGTTGCCGTTCCCACCTCCTTTCCGGCCAGGACCTGACAAAAGCTTGGTTTTTAATTGCATAGGCATTATGCAAGCGAGTCCCGTCTGCTGTTTTGTTTTCTTATTTCCTTGTTTTCCCATTTCCCTGCAGTATTTAACTTAAAGGGCTGAGCTGAGTCCCACAAGCCCCAACAATTGAAGACAATTAGCCAGAGTGCCGGGGGAAAATGAGTTGTTGTTCGGTTTTGTTCTCGCGTCAAGTGAGTTATTGTCCACACCTGAGTTTAAGAGGCGGAACACATGTTGAGAGTTTTTCTGATTGTTTACCGGATCGGATCACAGCCGACCTGGTTTCTTTTTATATCTGACATTGTCTAAAATACATATTTGGGAAACTGGGTTATCTGGAGTTGCCCACAAAGTGCTAAGATCGAGAGCCGCACATAACTCTGTGGTGTTGAAAGCTCAACTCGGATGGGAAAAAATAAAAGGACGAAAGATCAATAATCGATTATATTAATTATTTTATTAAAATGAATTTAAGGATAATAAATAAAATAGTAATAATAATAATCAAAATACAAATGCAATAGAAAAGTATCTTAAAATTTCATTTTATACTTTAGTTTTGAAGTACGCGACGTAATTTTAAGTTTACCATTCAGTTTTCGCAATTTGGGCCTCTCCATTCGTTGGAAATCGAGCAGTTAGTTACTCTCTAATCTAGTCATCTTTTAAGCACTTTGAATGGCTTTCAATTAACTTGGACTAAAGTTTCACTTGCCAGGCAGCCCGGCAGCCACTTGTAGTTACTTTTGCCTGGAGCTATCTGCAAGATACTTTGGCCTATGCGGTCTGTTCCTCTCAGCTTTTTTTTTCTGTTTTTCTTTTATTTTTTTTGCCATGTGTTGATCTTTATCATGTGGCCCGAACATTTTTGTGCGTTTCGCCCTCGACGCTTTTGCTGTTGTTGTTTTGTGTCTTCTTCTGGTATGTGACTTCTCATTAATTGTTGTTGTTGGTCGTTCGCGTCAAAAACACTTAACTTCATTAACACTTACATGCGAGATATGGCCACAGCTACAGCTACAGCTACAACTACAACTTTTGTTTTCCTTGGCCACACAGACACAATTATGAAGTTTATCTTTAGTTTATATCTGTATTTTTTCTCTCTTTTTGAAACTTTGCCTTGTTGGCACATCATCTGTCTAATAAATTGTTGGCGAGCAGCTGGCACTGAGAGTCACGGAGTCAGTCGCCAACTCAGAGTCAGAGTCGGATTCAGCTTCAGATTTTGACCGACATTCATTAGTTGTCGTCATTTTTTATGCACTTTGCGCGCCCCGAAAAAAGGCAACTTCGGATCGAGGTTTGCTTACGAGTATTGTTGTGTTTGTTGTGCGAGTGTGTGTGTGTGTGTGTATATTTTTGTTAGGCTCTACACCTTTTCTAATTAAAGGCCAACCACTTGATGTGCTTGCTGTGAGTCTTTGTTGTATGTATCAGTATCTGTAAATGTAAATGTAAATGTATCTGTATCTGTGCCCCGGTCTGTCTTTTGGGCCTCTCGATGTCTGTTCTCGGCCGCTTTGTTTTGCGTTTAATTATCGCCTTTGTGTTTTTGAGCAAATACCGCGCCCGGTGCCGACGATCGTGGCGCCAAGATAAACCAAAAGAACATGTTTTTCTCTCAAGTGGTTCGACCACAGCAACAACAACAACATCTACTAAGAGAATCGTGTTGTTGTTGAGTCATCTTGAAAGCATTTTGGCGTCTGATATGAAACATGCCGCCTTGCAAATTAACTTTGGCCTAAGCCACTCTGAAAGATACAAATCGTATGTGCTTGAAGGCGCAAAATATAGGGGGAATGACTAGTAAATACCCTATACAACTAGGAAGCATCAAAAAACCATTTCAAAGTTTTACAGAGTCTGATTTAGTTAATATACAATGCTGAAATATAGACTAAAATGTGAATGCTTCACCATCAATACTTTTAGACTTCATATTTTAATATTCGTTGCAAACCTCAACACAAAACGCATACACCCCATAAGTGTGTTCGTATCTGTAGTTTGGTTCACAATGAATTGAATTTATACATTACGCAAATGCCGAAAAGCCACCAAATGAGAATGAACAGCCTGTACAGGCTGCCCTGGGCCACGATTCAATGACCACAACACGCACATTGCCTAATAGCTCTAGGGGAGGGAAGTAGAGGAAGGGAGGGGGAGGGGCGTTTATAAAGCCTACCTGAGAGGTCATTGAGGCTCATGTTGAAATTTCAGCGCAGCAGCCTTATGAATTTTGTATGATAAATGGACGTCACGGCTAGAGGCTTATCTATCAAAAGTTGTTTGCGGCGTACGTGGCGCATGAGTAATGTATCTTTGCTCTTGACTCAATTAGAGGCGCAACAGCCAATGCACACACACATATATACCACACACACACACATATTATTTCATCGAACCATTTTTAGACATTTTGGCGCAGTTCATAAATTCTCATTAACATATTTTCTTATCAAAAGTGAAAAACAGAAAGAAAAAAACATCGAAAAAGTCGAAAAGCGATGCTGTAGATTAGTTTTCAATGTGGTCAGAGGATTTCCATAATTAATTGGCCAACTTGTGTGCGTGTGTGGTTGGATTATTGGGCGTTTGCTTTTGGGTTTTATAGTGCAAATCAAAAATGCGCATAAATTGCTGATAGCCCCAAGTTAAATATTATAAATCGTTGTAATAAAACACAACATTAACATGAAATCCAATATGAAGTTGTATGCGAAACAGGTGGCATTTTATCTCCACGATTTCCATCCACACATTGCAATCGTATCGTATCGTTCATAAATATTTAAACAGTATTTATTTGGCCATTAAATGAAGTGAAGCTTTATACTAAATATCTGGGATATGTTTAAGTTTGTTTTAATTATGTAAAATAATCCGTAGTAAAATATGGAGCAAACTTAAATAGCAATTTATCTGTAGATAATCTGGAAAGTTAATTTTTGAAATTAAGTTTTCAATGTACTCTCAATGCTTGTTTAGAAGATGTAGATACCCTTTATTTTACAAACAGTAATGTAAAGATTTTATTCAAATATTTAGTAACTGAAAGCTGAACTTTATGATTTCATATTCAGAAGCAAATTAAGATTACAAATAATATAAATTTTTGTATTATTTATATTTAAAGATTTTAAGTGAATCAAATATTATATTCTGGCTACCATTTCCACCAATATTATCTAAACTTTAAATAATAAAGCAATCATTTAAACAATAATATCAAAAAGAAAAACCAACAAACAAACAACCATTGCAATTAATGTATGGGTTGAAGTATGTCTAATAAATTTACACAAACACTAAAATACAACTGAATTGTATTTCTGATAGAGTTTCCATTACCCTAGCACTTTTGTATGAGTAATTATGATTGCAGCTTGTTTGTTAGCTGATCACTGTTCGATCACTTAATAGCCATAAACCTCATATATTTACTTTGATAGCGTCTTTTCACCCACAAAGCTTTCTAGTGCAGCCGGCATTTGAGTCGATTCAAGTGTTTCACTTTTTTTTAACTTTATTATTTATTTATTTACTCTTTTTTTTTTGTGTTGAGGCACTTGATAATTTACAAGCACAATTTGGCAAGGCACTTATCGACGCCAAAAAAAAGAGGCCGGCAAAAATCAAAGGAGCGCTCGAAAAATATTTCACTATCGTTGAAAGAAATCTGCTTTGGTGTTTGTTGTTTTATTTCTGTTTTTGTTTCTGTTTCAGGTTGCGTTATCAGAAATGCTTGCTAAATACCAGTAGCAATTATTGAGACTCGCTGGAATGGGGCTGGTTTAATTAAACGCCGATAATCGATGAGAAAACAGTTACACGACCAAGTTGGCGTCTCTTTTCTTATCAATGTTTGAAGTTCACGGCGTCATCGATGCTCCCTCCCCCCCTCCACAGTCCTGGGGTATTGTTTATAAATGTGCCAACTATTTGCTGTCGGCCTGTTGCATTTTAGCCAAGTCTAAAGCCGACATCGACATCGTCATCGTCATCACCGCCATCGTCGATTGTCGATTGTCGGCGTTTTGAAAACTTTGCTTTAATGTTAATGTTACAAATCAAGTGAATAGACGACGACGTCGGCCAGATCGAGCGTGCCTTTTGTATGATATACATAGTTGTTGTTGTACTGTACAATCCCTAACCTGCGCTCTCACTCTCCCCCTCTCTCTTTCTCTCTCTCTCTGTGTCTCAGCCCCGCTTTAAGCTCAGCGCGTGTCGCTTATGGAGGCCTTCATCTTGCCGCACAACGTGTTCCGAAACGGGTTTGCTGGCCATATAAATGTACTACATACATATACATACATACATATGCACATACATATATGTCTGTATATGTCTGTTGCTTTAGTATTTAGCCACAAGTTTACAACGGAGTCGATACGTTTCAATATTAACTATGTAACGCCCATTAAGTGCAATTATCAATCTGATCTGATCGTTATATGCGACTTTTTCTTTCAATTAGCAACAAACTGAAGTTTGAAATTAAATTGAAATTTTCAAAAATTTTATAAAAATGGTTCTTAGAATAAATTAAAATAAGAGATACTAAAATTCATCGTAATTAACTATTTTTTTTAAAAAGAAATTTTTTTTGAGCATAAATAATTTCATGACTAACTTTTAATAGCCGATTTGAGTTGAAAGTTAACATCATTCTACAGAACTAATTTTTCAAAATGTACGATTGAGACAATAATTTAATAAACTATTTTCACCCATTGTTCTGTTTTAAACAATTTCAGTACTGTCAATTCTGTAATTCATATTTATTTTTTTTTAAGAGCATTTAGCTTTTAACTTATTGCTGTCCGAATTTGTACCATTCTTTTGCTGTATCATTGCACTTCTATCTGTATCTGTATTTGTAGCTGTATCTCATGCTGTTGCTGTATCTGTATCTGTATCCGAGGGTTTTGTGTGCTTAACTTCGGTTGGGGCTTTTTGGAGGCCTCTCCTGCTGCGGTTTATTCAAGTTTAACGCCAAAGTTTGTTGCGGCTACACACAAACGGAAATTAATTACAAACAGCGCGCTTAAACAACAACAACAACAACAATAATGAATGAGCGGCATAATGAGTGAAGGTTGTTGTTGCTGTGGCTTGGCCATATTAAAACCAATGCTGCTGCTGCTGTTGGCCATTAACTTAAAGGCGTTAATATGCCAGACCAACAAATAAGCAAATTCTTTGGCAAATTTTCTCTGTCTATTTTGATTATTATTATTTATTTGGCATTCTTGCTAGGCGCCGTTTGGCTTGTCATTTTATCAGTTCTGCAGGCATTTTGCCAATCAAATGTCAATCAAACAATGTTCCAGTTCTCTAAGTTGTTGTTGTTTTTGTTGCTGTCAGTGTTGCTTTTGTAATTTGATTGCTAAAGCGTAGAAGCTGCGTTGAATTGTGTAAATATGCATGTACTTTGTATCAGTGACAACAGCAGCAACAACAGCAACAACAACAACTGAGACAAACTGTTGATAAGATACTTGTGTTGGGAAATGCGGTCTGTTGATGCTGCGAGGGTAGCTCGATCAGTTGCGCTTAATCCAAGGTAAGCAAACAGAGCCAAATATGTATTCATATACTCATAGTGTCTGCCTAGACAGTTACACGTAAATTATTGTGCTGTTTTTATGATTGTTGTCGCTTTGCTCGGCCCTTTTATGGCCATATAAAAATTGGTCGCCTCGTCGGTGGAGATTCAGGGGTGGTGGGGGTAAAATGATAGCCCCGAAACCATGCGACATCTCAGGTTTTATGCGCTGCCATTATCAGAAATGCTCGCATCTTTCAGCAGCTCTTTATGACCACCTGCAATGCGAGAGCGGCCGCCGGCAGATAAAAGATACAAATTTGTATAAATAATTCAGTAAAAAAAGCAAGTAAAGATATACATAGTACATAAGAGAAGGTAAGTCTGTATATTCCCCATTCCATCATAAAATTGTACAAATTATGAACTTGAAGAGTGAGGTTGTTGTTGTTGTTGTTGCATTCTCTGAAAGTGACGGGAACTGTCTGTGACATATGCACTCCAAAATTGTTTTTGCAATCCAAATACATTCATAATGTTAAACATGCTCCTCTCCCCCTTACATCCTACTTTCCCTGCTGTCTGTGTGGTTGTGTTTGTGTGTGTGTGTGTATGTGTAGGTGCCCATCCCACACATTCTTGCCGACACTTCAAAAGTATTCGGGGCTCTATAATAAAATATACGAGAATGTACATACAGAACAGAACAGAACTGAATTATACGCTGCTTTCAACTTTTGCGCCTAATTCACACATATTTTTTTGTTATTTGCTGTTGTTGTTGTTGTTGCTATTTTGTGTGTAGCTGTGTGTGAAAATTTTATGTATTGCCTTTAGCAGCATCATCAAAAAAGCAGACAAAATCCAAAAAATAAAAAACATAATAATAGAAAAGCAAGCTAAAACGCTGCTCAACAACGAAATACCCTGGACAAACAAATTACGGTCCCCTCTAAAGTATGAACATTTATTTGGTTTTTCAAATAACTTCTCTAAATAATATAATATGGTTCTGATATTTCAAAAAAATATATTTTTTTTAAAGTTGAAAGGCAAGTTATTCAAGTAATTAATTCAGAATCAATTATTGTTCAGAATCAAATAGCGAATGCTCCGAAAAGACAATGGTTTTATTAATAAATCTTTATATTTTATGAAGAGATTTGTTTTACCTGCAAAAAAAATGTTCAGAGCTTCTATAAATGCTGAATAGAACCATCTGAAGATTTCTAATCACAATACAGATCCTCTGCTCATTTAACATACCACTGCACAAAATAAATATACCCTTCTTTGTATATTTGCAATGGGCGCAGTGTATAAAAAGAGAGGCGCCTGAAAAAAAGAAGACATCAATATGAAATTTTTGTCACGTTTTCTAATGTGCTAACGGAGAGGGAGGAGCAGGAGGAGGAGAAGGCCAGGAGGAGGCAAAAAGGAGGCTGAGAGGCACCGAGAGAGAGAGGAGGAGACGCATGGACGCGTAGGCACACACATTTTTTCTCTGTCTGCCCCAAAGAAGTTGCCGCGGGCAGTGACGGTGTGGTAGGAGATGCAGATGGAGATGGAACAGAATGTTGTGTGTTGTCAGTCAACTAGAAGTGTGAAATTGAAATTCATTTTGACACGATGTGACACGAAGCATGTCGATGGAGAGAGAGAGAGAGGGATGAACTAGGAATGAACAAAAAGCCTGGGGCTATGAATATTATCATATCTAACGAATTGGGTTTATTTTGCCATTAGATATATGTAAATGAACATGGAAATGATTAAGTTAGCATACTTCAATTTTCCTGTGTGTGACGCCCCCCTTTAGTACGCCCCTGCTGTCAAATAGGAGGATTACTAGGCCAACTCCATGGACAATGTATGTATGTGTACATATGTATGTATCTCTCTATCATTCGCAGCCATCAATGTTTTTATGTTGTGCTATTACTTTAACATTGGCAACGCCCCACATATAAACATGGCACATTACCCCCACCCTCCACTCTGCAGTACACCATCTCGTAGGCACCTCACACACACATACACACATAGATACAGATACAGATACACATAGATTACCCATACAGCTACGCATGACTATAAAGCATATTTTAGCATGTCAAGCGTTGCGCATCCGCTTTGATGTTTATTTGACAGTTTTTATAGCGGCTTTTATCTGCCAACTACTTGGCTAAGACGTCCCTACCACCCTCCCTTCCTCCCCTACCCACCTCTTACTCTCTTACTATGTGGCCTGTACTTTGGCAGATTCCCCTTTAAGTTTGCCTATTTTTGCCAAAATAAAAGCAAAAACTAAACACACACACACACACATGCAAATATAAACAGTTTTCTTCTTTGTTTTTGGCCAAGAATGCTTTTGAAGATTTATAATTGTTTTTGTTTTGTTTTTGTTATTTTTCGGCTTTGACTTTGAGAGCAGAAATGCGTCACACGCATAAATTGTTCATTCATTTGCCAAAGAGAGCGACGACAACAACAACAATAACAAGCCATAAAAACAACAACATGAACAACAACAGCAACAACTAATTTGCCCACGCAAATAGCTCTTTCAGCTTTACAGCCTGTTGTTGTTGTTCTTAATGTTGCTGTTGCTGTTGTCTGCCAACTGAAATGCAACTCAAGTGCATGACAGCTTGTTTTGCTCTCTCGTTCTCGTTCTCCCTCTTTCTCTCTTTCTTACTATTTAGCACCTACACTTAATTGGGAAACTTGCCGTCTTACAACTGCAAATACTCTACGAATGTACAGTAAATTTTAATTTTTTTTTAGCATTTCTTTAATATATTCTATATTGGTTGTAGTTACAATTAAAAAATTTAAATTTTTTTTTGACATTTCATTCCGTAATATTTTGATTTTAGTTACAGAAAAATTACCAAAGGACTTGATAAAATATTATGAAACATTTATTTAAAATTATTTCTCTGAAACTTGACTCATTAATAGTTTTATAATATAAAGTTATATTTTCATATCTTATTTCTATAGTTCCAGTTTTAGTAACGTTCGAAAACGAAATATTTTTTCAATTAAACAAGTTGAATTCATTATACATTTTTGAATTTTAATTAAATATTGTAAATTTTTTTTCCATTTTTTACTAAATTTAATGTCACTTCAGTTGCTGACTCTCGAGAGGCGTCAACATTTGAGCACCGTCTTTTACAAAGTCCTTCTCTTCCATTTCTCCTTCTCCTTTCCCCTTCCTTAACTTATTTGTTTGCGCAATTACCTTGAAACATACAAACAAATGCAAAATGCGAAGCATTTTTGGGCAAACGGAGTCAAATTAAGTTTTTGGCCATAAAATCCAAATGGATGCGAGCCGAGAGTCAGGAACAGAACCTGGCTAACATTTAGCTAAATATTTTATGAAAAGATGCGTGGTCTTGGCATTTGGATTGTCTTTTGCTTTGCCTTTGTCTTTGGCTCTGCTCTGAATCAGACTGTCCTTGGCTTTGGTTTTTGGCCAAAAATTGCAATTACATTAGGAATACTGCAATCAGTTGGTTCTTTTATTATTCATGGAATGGTGGCGGATGAGGGGGCTGGACACGCCCCTTTCATTATTTTAAAATCAACATAAGCAACAACATTTGCATAAGCTGATTGCATTTGTTACATTTCTTATATATGTATGTATATTTAATTCCTTAAAGCACTTTGCCAGCAACTTTTATTAAATAAACTTTTCCACTGCAGCTCCATCTCAGCTCAGCTCAGCTCAGAGTTCAGAGCCAAAAACTTTGGCCATAAAATAGTTTTATTGCCCCAGCTCCGGCTCCATTGTCGCCATTTTTCCGTAAGCTTCTTTCCTGTAATTAACTGTTTTTCGACTGTGCTCAGTTTGTTGCTGTTGTTGTTGGACTTGCGAAGGGAAAATAAGACGGTGAATTGGGATTGGGCCGGGTTAAGTTACGCGACAAGAAGTTGCCTGAGAATATGCTACGTGTGTGATTCTTCCGAGGAGTTAATGTGAAGTTTGTCACTGAAAGAAACTACGAGTACAATGTGAGAATACTAAAAGTTCAGGGGCGTTTGCTTTAGATTAAGGGATCAACTGTGAACAAGTTGTAGATATTACAGAAACCAAATGTACCAATAGAAAAGCACTAAGCATGTTATAGGAAAGATGGCGGATAGTATCTCCAAATTGAAATATTTCTATACCTCATCATCGACTTAATCCTGGATTTTTTTAAGCCTCCTCTTGCTCTTTCAAATCCATTTTTATTTTCTTATTTATGTTTCAACATTTTTCCCATTCCAGTTTCAATTCCAAATCAATTTCTATTCCTCCGTCTATTTCAACTCCTATTCCTTTTGCTAAGTTTAAGCCCCCTTGCAAAACGACGCCACTGCTTGCCACATCTCCATTCTTTTCTGGCCTCTGGTCGGTTTTTGTTGCCTTTTGCCTGTCGTTTGTTTACTTTTCATATGACAAAGTCAACCGACGTCGTTGTTGTCGGCAACTTCTTGGCAACATTTTTTTTATTTATTTCCTTTGCTTTTTTACTCTCAACAAATACTCAACACGCAGCACGTTCCCCACGTTCTCCAGTCGCAGTCGCAGTCGCAATCGCTGCTGCACGTAGCGTATTTAAAAAGCCCCGAGATTTACGTACAAAACTTCGGAGTCAGCCCCAGGGCACAAAACATGCGACAAGCACACATGTGGGCCGAGTCGGCAACTCAACTGGCAGTGGATCAGGAGACAGAGAGACACAGTCAGAGACGGAGACGGAGACGAACAGAAGGGGCAACTGAGCCTCTGACAACGGGGCTACTGTTTGGCGAGCAAAGTTTTTTGTGGCTTGTCGGCAAAACCAGTAGCCAAGAGGCAACCAAGCCTCACAGTGCCAGCTCCAACTCCAACTCCATCTCCGACTCCATGCCACGTTGCACTCGAGTGCCGCCGAAGTGATTGTATTTTTTGCGCTACCCATGTACACCCTGTAGTTAGATGAATAGAAGGGTATTAAGTTCCCATTCATAATTGAGCTCTTTTCAGCACTCAAGTTGTCGCCAACACAACTAAAAAGTTGTAATTTTCACAATATACAATGGAGAACCACATTGCTGTGTCTACGAGTTTTTTACAAATATTATAAATTTGATTCTATGTATAAACACTGAAGTTGACTAATACTACATTTACAGTATTGACACATATGGATAAAAAGTTGGTAAAAAAAACCAACAACTCGAATGAACGCAACAAATTTTTTATTTTTTTGTATTTATTGTTTTTTGACAACTTTAATGATTTGGAATTAGATTAATATGACACTAATTTGTAATTTAGATTCACCATTTGATGAAATGATTTCGCAATATGAGTTCAGTCTCCATTAAATATAATCTCCAATTACTTAATAACTATATTTTTGTATTGCACTGCCTATTTTATTGACTCAGCATACCCATAATCAAGGATTTTATAGGGTATCGTGTGGTCGACTTTAACCAATTTCATGTGCTGAATTCTTGGTTGATTTTTTTTAGCAAAGTATTTGCTGTTGTTGTTTCTATTGTTGTTGTTGTTGTTTTTGCTGTTGCTGTTGTTGTGACTGCTGTTTTTGGGGATTGTTGTGGCCTCGAATGGATTCAAAATTAAACTCGCTTTGTGTCGGTCCAGCTGCCAGTTTGAGTTTGCTCTTGGCCCGCATTTGTGGCAGCCCACAGAAATATTTGTGGCCCGTCTGCAGCTCCAACTCCAACTCCAACTCCGACTCCAACTCTAGCTTCAATTTGATTGCATTTTAACAAGGGGCAGCCAATTTCTTGATGCCGGAAAAACAATAAGCAGCATTTGAAAATTCAATTGTTATTGCTCGTAGCTTTTCTTTCTTTTCTATGGCCTCTCGATACTCGTAGTAACGCTTCTCCGGTTCTGTTCTGTTCAGTTCTGTCCATTTCTTTTATACAATTTCCCGCTGTCCGAGTCCAAATTGTTTTCCATTATTTTCTGACTCAGCAATACCGCCGAGGGAATGCAGGAACAGCCTCTTCATCAGCTTCAGCTTCTTCTGATTGCTGTCCAGCTGCCCCTTCAGTGTTGTTTTTCTGATTTGTCATTATATTTCTGCCTTGCCCTCTACTCCCCAATCCCAAACAGTCTGGATATTTATGAGTTATTGCTTTGACTGTTGTTGTTGTTGTTGTTGCTGCTGGTCTCGTCCATAACATGATTTCCGTTTTAGGCAAAGGGTCGCCTGTCTTTCAACACAGTCTACTTCTCTCCTCTCTCTCACTCCATCGGTCTCTCTCTGTTTCCTTGTCTCAGTGGGCATGCAATTAAGGCTCCGACAACAACTTCTTTGGCGGAAGTCGTTTAGCTCTCCAAGTTGAGAGTAGTCTTGTAATTGATTTTCTTTCTGCAGTTAATTGCCTGACACAGACCGCAAAACACGTCGACCGCATGACGCGCCAAAGTGCTATGCAAATATTCCCACAACAATAATCAATTTGCGAGTTCCCGAGTGCTCAATCCTATGCCTTCCACTGTCCACCATCTAGCGCCATATTGCTGAGCAACTTGACCCAATTCCTGCATCTCTTGCTGCATGCCTCATTACAAGACTTCAACACAGTTGCAAAGTTTATTGTTGTCTGCACATTGAAACTTTGAACTGTGGAGTGGGTGGATTGTGGCGCCCTCTAGATTGTTGTTTCAAGACCTTTCAAAATACTCGAACTTAACAATGTGTTGTATCATGTTTTCGAGCAGCTGTTATAGTTTTCCTCAAACAAAATGCTTCGAATGGTTACGACTTTGAATGTTACAGAGTGAGAACTAAGACAATACAAAACTATTGAAAATAATTGAGTTTTTAAATTGTTAATTTGCCTTTCATTTAATATTAGTATTAATCTAAAATTAATAATATTAATTATTTATTTAAATAACTCAGATTTTGTTTTTAACTCTCTTTTATTCTAAACTCTCCTTATGTCGATCTTTCCTTTATTAGATTTTAAACCTTACTCAATATCCATTTATCTGATAAACCCTTTCAAATTTAACTTCACAAAATTCTAATCTGATTCAATTTATCCACTCCTACTTCACAACTCAAATATGATCCTACTCTAAGTCATTTGATAATTGTAATAATCAAATCTTAGCTTTAATTTAGAATCTTTTAGTTATAAAAAAAAGCTGTGGTCGATTCCCACCCTGCTATGCTTTAAAAAATAGTCATAAATAATTGTTCCATTACGATAAATTTGTATCCCAATGTGTGTTACTTCATAGTTCATTAGATTCAAACGCAAATAAGCTGTCTCGTCATATACAAAAAAATAATAACAATTGTAACTCATCAAATCTCAGAGCTAATTTAAATATCTACTCATTTATACCTGTAAACCTGTACTTCCTACCATAATAAAGGGCTTCCCTAAACCTTCAAGCGTTGACTCTTTTGTACACCTTTTTATTTTGAGTGCTCAGTTGGCGTTTTCATGGATAGTTCCCTCATAGTTTCAGAGCTGGAATGAGCTATTTACTTTGTCGCAAGGCGAGACGTGACAAACCTCACAAATTGACACCCACTAAGCCACATTATTTGGCCATGGCCCCTTCCACCAGGCCACGTTAAAGTGTGTCTCTGAAACTTGCAGAGCTTTAAACTTGATTGAACTAAGTGAAGGGCGGATGACGAGGGGGACGGCCAGTTGCTGAGATGAGTGATAAGACCCTGGGGGCCAGGCTTGGAGCTGGGTGGAGTGGGTGGAAAATATTGGGAGGGTTCGTTGGCTTGGCACGGTCGCTGGTTCGGTCAAATCGGCCACGACTTTCAGTCAAAAGTCCGGGGCCGGCTTTGAACTTTTACTTACAGCCGCCTTCGTCCCTGTCTCCGTCTCCGTCCCTGCCCCCGGCCACATTTGCTCAGCTTTTGTCGCTCGCATTGGCATTGGCAACAAAGTTAACTTGATTGAACTTTGTTTGGCTTTGCCTTTAGCTGCTTTTCTTTTGCCCAACTTTTGTGTTCCTTTTTTTTCTTATTGTTGTTGTTGTCGTTGTACATTTTTATTTTGTTGTTTGCGCTTTATAAAAACTAAATGGAAAATAAATTTTGTTTGCACTTTGGAAAGAAAGCAAAAGGAAGTCGCAACTTGAGAGAGTGTGAAGGAAACTTTCGAAATGCCCGCAGGGATGGTGTTCAGATATTGAATGGACCAAGTGTAAATACATATATAACTCAGTGTAGGTGTTGTCTTTCTCTTTGGTCTCTAGTCTTCTCTTAATTGTGCTGCATTTCCCTAACTCTTTTTACCTCCTAAAATGACGCATTGCGTCATCGACTCAGACAATAAACGGCGGGAATTAAAGTAAAGCTCAGAGCCGAGCCCAACCCTGTGGCTTGCTGCAAGGCCGTGTCGCAATGGGACAGGGTAGGGGGTCCAACCCCCTTTTGGGGGTTGCTCAACATTGCCGTTTCCGCTGCAGCGCATTCGCCTGCAATCCTCACCTCCTGTCATATTTCCTGACAGTCTGGCAATGCGGCTTTCCTAATATGGGGGCGTATTCTTTTCCTTTGCCCATCGAGGGGGACTAAGGGTTGCTTTAAAACACGTACGAACGTGACTATTTTTGTGGCTACCAAAAGTCACCCTCGCTGATTTTGGTGGAAAAACTAAATAGGCAAAATTGCTGACTGTGAACTGCCATCGATTTCGGTCATTTATCGCCCAAATGCGATTATAATACTTGGTATATTCTTGAGAGAAGTTCTTGCATGCTGAGATTGTCGTCGTAGTTTGTTAAAGCGTGAAAAGTGTATCGCCGTACACACCCCGAAAACGACGGCAACCCTAGGACTCCTTAAGGGTTGCCCGACCCACTTCCAAGTAGACTCAGCAAGGGATAAGCTTTAAGCCACTCTGGTACACACCTGCAAGTAGAAGAAGAGAAGGGTTGCAATAGTTGAGAAGTGTGGATATGTTTGGGATGGGGTTGGGGATGGATTGGTACTTATATAGTATGCCTAACAACTGGCTGAAATCCTCAATCAGGCATGCCATCAATCAGTTTATTTAATCAGCCAGAACTTGATACAGTCTGGGAAGGATCTGAGACTGACACTGAAGGGATTTCGTTGGGTAGGAAAAACAAAGGGATGCGTGGATGTTGTGGAATGAGTTAAGTTATAGGAAAGTCTTTATAAATTTTATAACTCAGTTATGATGGAAAAGGTTTCTAGAGATCTATTTCTCGTGTTTCTTCCCAATTTCCGCAAACTGTCATTTCCTGCACTCCATAACCATTTAAGGCATATTTATGAGTCCACTCTGGAGCTGGCACCCGTATCTTTTGATTACAGTGAGGTCGCCACAGAACTGACTCGTCACATCACCGTTTATAACAATTAAGTCACTTTCTCGCTCCATCTCACTTTTAGCATTTCTTATTTTGCATTTTATGTGCCATCCACTCTCTCTCTCTTAATCTTTCTCTGCTGCTCTCTTGGCACGCCGTATGTTATGCCCATTAGGCCTAATATGCGCTAATGCTATAAATAAAGCGTCACCATACGATTATGGCATACTAACAAACTTTTCTCTCTCCCCCATTCTCTGTTGGTGAGTATGCAGGGTAATTTACAGTTGTGCGGAATGGCAACAACGAGAGGAGACAACGATAACAGCGACAACAGCAAAGACAAGAGAGTCTTTAATGTCTTTAATCCAATTTCCAGAGACATGAGACCCAGAATGAATACAAATGTGCGTACGTGTTAAATTTTACCAATTAAATGGGTTGACTTCACCAGAGTCTGGCAACAGTGTCTGCCATGGTCTGACATGGTATGGCATGCTATATGGCATGCTATATGGCATAAGCGAGGCTCGCCTGATAAGTCAGTGGCTTAGATAAACTGTTTTGAACAAAAATAAAACTTAACTTCAATATAGTCTAATTTGTGTTCAAGTTGTTTGCTTGAAAGTACTGCGAATTGTAAATAGTGTGACCGTACTTTATGAAAATTTAAAAAAAGTCATCAATTCATAATCTATTTTATAAAATTTTAATTTTATTATAAATGTTGTGTTTCTCACTTTTTCCAATGACTTGAGTTAAACTTTGTAAATTAATAAAAACTTACTCGTTTTAAGATGTTTACTTTTAACAGTGTGACCGTAAAAAAGTATGTTTTCTACTTGTGCCAATGACTCTTCAGACCACCCTCGTACAAGCATACTCGTATGCTATGTCCATGGCCATGGGTCTAAGATTTGTAAGTGGGTCTGTCATTATGGCACTAAGAGTCAATTTCACTCTCTCTCTCACACACAAACACACACTCGCTTCCTGTCTCTGTCTCTCTCGCTCTAATCGATATTTATACTTATTTTGTTTAGGCCATTGACTTAATTTCTTTTCTTTTGCTGCGCAACAAATTATGCAATTCAAATTAATGCGGCCATTATATGGCCCGAAAAGATTGAGAGACCAACTCAACTCGATGCGAAGAGTCAAGAAAAAGACAAAGACAAACACAAGACAAGGCTAAGACAAGGGTGTCCTTCCCGTTACCACTTGCCAGCTGCCAGTTGCCAGTTACCAATTGCCAGTTACCAGATACGAAATGAAATTAATCCGACATGCCAAATGCCAGGCACGTATCGATGTGGCTCCGTTTCTCTGATGTTATGTTTGTCTGTTTGTCTTCATTGTCTTTTGGCCATATGATTTTTCAATAGGCCCCCTTGACCCCCGTTCCCCCCTTCTGGCTAGAACAAAAGCTGGCTTAATTCTGTTGTGTGCTTTGAAATTCGAATTAGCCTAGTTCGCATGATGTAGGGAGAGTTCTTCCTCCACATGCAGTTGTCATTTCGCTTGTCTGTCCCTTGTCGAGGCGTGGGTTAAATTTATGCCCCACTCTCCCCATGCTTCACACACGTAACCTGGCTGACAGCTGTTGCCCGGAGCGGAGCGGACCTTGCAGGATTCCGACTTGGCTAGATGATAACAACAAAAGGCCAAATAAGCGAAAAGACAAAACAAAGCGAAACGAAATAACAAAAAACAAAAATAGGGAAAAGAATGTGACAGGCGTTGGCTTCGTTGGAGGCTTTGCATTGTTAGCAGTTGGCAGTTACCTTTCGAATAGATGGGCGGTATTCAGGTGGGGTGGGGTGGTGTGGGGTGGTGTGGGGTAGGGTAAATTTCAGGGCATAATTGGCTACATTGGCATTTCACTTTTGGCGCAACTGCTGCCAGAGCACAATAAACGTGGCGCTTAGCAAATGTGGCTGCTGCTGCTGCCACAAAAATGGCATTAAATTGACCCAGTTTTTCAGATGATACACCCGACAAATGTGTTGAATTCGGTTAGAATTCATTACTGCCATAGTTGTGTACAATTCCACAAAATGATCAATTAAATAATAATAATTTGTTAATAAATCATGATATTGATATTGACATAAAAAGCTTAATAGCACAAAAAGAAAGCAGAGTTTGATACTATTTCGGTTTAATACCAAATATTTCCAATAAAATTCTCATGATAATTATTTTATTAAACTTTTTGTACTATATTAAATACCAGCAAAGACATCATTTTAACAATTTAAAATAATTATTATCTGTCAGCAAATAAATCCAATGTTTCTTTTGGGAAATAAACCTATAACTTACTTTTCAAATTTATTTTTCATTTAAAGTACACATATAAATTCATATAGAAACACTGAAAGTTGTCCGCTTTGAGTTATTGCAGAACTCTCAGTAGTCCGTTGTCTTTAGGGACATCTTTGTCGCCTGCACTCATTTCGCTTTCCATTTAGCTAGACTTTGGCTTAAGAGATACAGATACATACAGCACGCATATCCCAAAGATATCTCTATAGCTTTTCATTTGCGCTGAAATTGCTTGCCTATATATTCTTTCCCCCTCCTTGCCCTCTCTCTCTCTCTTTCTCTGCCTCTCTGGAATAGCGACATTTGGGTTCGCCTTAAAGGAAATCTTCAATGGCAGTTTTCACGCCAAAAAACACTCGAAAGAATCCTGAGCTCGAGGCAATCACAATACCTTCATTATGGCACAACCGAGGCTAGGAATCGAAACGTGTAGGGACCACAAATCGGCTGGTGGCATGTGGCATGCGGCAAGTGGCATGTGGCAGCCCCCACCCCCTAGGAAACCCTCTTGAGCATAAGCGTCTTTTATTTTATTGTTTTGTCAACGCTTAAAAGAAATGCTTTTCCATTTAGTTGAACACTTATGAGCATTGCCACGGATATGTTTTTCTTCTTTGAAAAAGAAAATGTCTCAAACTTTCCACATGTGTGTGTGTATGTGTGTGCGTATCTATTAGTGTGTGTGGTGTGTGTGTGTGCTTGTTGTTTGCCCGACGACTTTTCACACCACATCAAAAGGCGGCAGAGCGAGTGCACTCAAGTGTATAAACAATGGCGTTAAGTGTTTAAGTGCATGGAAATATCAGAGCCATGGATTGGCCACCCATCTCAGTCCCCATTCCCCCATCCCCCTCCTTCTTTCCATCTACCTAGCCCACTTTTTTGAAAGAGTTTAAAGAGGGGAGGGGGCAGCTTTAATTTCATTTTATGGCATTGGCAATTTACAAAAATGCAGACACAAAGTTTAATTGCCGGGCAACAGCTTGAAATAGTTGCACATAGATGCAGATACAAGATACAGATACGTGCCTGCACAGATGCAGATAAAACCGCAACAACTCGGAGTCGGGGTTGGAGTCGGAGTCGGAATTGGAGTCGGAGTTGCAGTCCATGTTGTGCAGATTGTCCAATGGAGACACTGCTGTGTGTATAATTTTATGGGCGCTTTGTGGCCGCCATTTGGCCCCAGACGGACAGCGCAGTTGGCGCCAGGATGAAGCAGCTGCCCCTGTTCCTGTCTCTGTCCTTCCCCTTCCCCCCTCTGTCCACTGTTCTGACCGAACCGTTATGTTGTTCCCACTGAGCCAACAAAAGTGCTTAGGTTACCCACAGCAAAAAAAAAATCTATATATGTATATAACTACTCGTATTAACAGGTAGAAATGTGCAAAGCGAAAGAGAGAAAGATAGAGAGAAAGAGATAAAGAGGAGCAATGAAGGCTTAAAGCCAATGAAGCAATTGACTGCGGCTATTACTTGATGTTCATGTCCGTTAGCTTAATTCAATGAACCAACCGGCTTAGTTAGAGACCAGCGTTGGCTTAACTTGGCTTGCTGGCTAACACGGGCGTAGGCAGGGGGTGGCAGAGGGAACCACGTGCCCCTTCTTCAAAGTGACTAAACATTTTTCAACATTCGAAATTAGCAAAAACAAGATTCGATGATGAAGAATTGAGAATAAAAATACAAAGTGATGAAAATTCAATAATTAAATCTCGTTTAAATGATGTTCATTATCATAAAATGTATTTTAAAAAAATAATTGTTGGAGTAGAATTTAAACAGAATTTACTTGTTTTATGCATTTTAAAAATTAGAAATAATATAACTAATAAAATATTTATAAAAAAGATTCATAGTTTGAACCTTCCTCTTCCGTCAAAATTGACTACGCCCTTGTTTAAAGTGAACCTCTCTCTCTCTCTTTCTCCTCTCCTTCACTCGCTTTCTGGTTGAAAGGTAATTAAAAGATTATTAAAGCAACTTCTATCAATCGGCATTGACAGATGGCATCTGAGCAAAGAAGAATGATGGCTTTTCAATGGAAACAACTGCTCGAGTTTCTATAAGCAATTCCAAATGAATGGACTCCAGAAGAGCCAGCAATATGATAAATGATCTCGAGTTTGAAAAGCAACAGATGTTGTAAGATGAAACTGAGCAGTGTATCAAGTAATCGAAGCAGAGTTGAATTGAACGCAGACTATACTTTGATTTGTTACACACTCAACTATCGATAAACTTGGCTAAAATCCCCGTAGGGCCCTCCACTTTGCAGTCATCATAAGCATCATCATCGTTTTCGAAATGAGCTGAAAATAAACTTGTACTCGTATTTAGTTTTTATGGTTACCTTGGCCATTGGCATTGCACCTCCATTAATGTCTGGCCTCGCATAGAAACCATATACCAACTGAAGTAACAGTTAATTGCGTTCAACACCACAGCTGAGGGCAGACCAAAGACTCTCCCCATCCCCATCATTCCTCTTGCTCCTCTCCAGCTGCTGCTTATACGAGTACACTACTAAACCACTCATGATGCAGTAAATAGTTTCAAAGTTTAAGTTTATTTTTTATGTTTCTGTTCCATAATTAGATGCATGACTTGGCAGCGCCTTTTTACGGCTCCGTCCACTTCTCTCTGTCTCTCTCTTCTCTTCCGTCTCAGTCTCTCGTTCTCTCTGTTTGCCCGGCTACTCAATTAGCCAGAAAAGACATTAAACTTTCGCCGGTGCCCAGATGAACTGCCTTCGGGAAGTTCAAGAGTCTGCAGCCGCCTCTCGACTAATGAAGTTAGTGCAGCAATAAAGCTACTACAACAACAACAACGAAACAAATACAAATAGGAAAAAATTTGAGCGCCACTTTTTAAAGCAGCTGCTAAATTGAAAATCAACCCGACCCCCCATTCCCCATTCCTCTTACCCCTTCGCCTTTTCCTCCTCTTTTGAGCACCACACGCTAAACGTCAGCCATAAATAAAATGCAAATTTTGCCGGCTAACAAAATTGCAAGGATTGCTGTGGGATCTGCACGGAACGGAGAGAAGCACTCGGGGGAAGAAGAAGGGTGGACTGGGATGCGGCAAGGTGGGCGGGGCGGGGCGGGGCGGGCCCTTGCCTGTTAGCTGCTCCTGGCTGTGGTTTGTGTACGTGTTTTGTTATCGCCATAACTGCAACATATTTTCTGTATCAAATTTTGTGCAAAATGCTCACAGCTCGATGAAATTCTATTGGGAAATATTTTCGGTAACAATTTTACATAAATTTGCACACTTTTCTAGGGCATCAGGACTTTGCGGAGCATTATAAATATGAATATAAAAAAATAATATATTAAACTAAATATTTCTAAAAAATTATTAGATGCTTTCAAATTCCTAATAGTGTTATAATCTAGCTATAAATCAATCCAAAAGTAAGTGCCATTTTTTCTGAAACTAAGCATTTAATGCTTTTAAAATTCTTCATTTGATAAAAGTTGAAATTTATTCATTAAAAATTAATCCAAAAAAAATGTATTATATGCAATAAATTATGAAATTTTGATAAAATTGATTGCAGCTGATTTTTGTTATTTCAAAAATACAAATTTCGTTCGATTACTGAGATTTTTTCTGCATAAATAATATCAAACTTATAAATTTGTTGATAACTAACAACTGACTATAATTGTTGTTAGAATTCTAAATTTAAATTGTGCAAAAAGGGTATAAATCGAAATGGCATACGAGAAATGAAGTTTTATTCTTAGTATATAATATTTTTTGGTCTTGCTGAACTGTCTGTGGATTACCGCCAAAGCTGTGGAAACCATGGATGAAAATTGGGGAGCTGCTGCTGTTGGGACCATTAAAAATGGAATGCCAGCGCACATTTTATGAACGAATATTATTTTCGACAAAATTTGTTGTTGAAATAACAATGAGGCTGGCAACAACTACTATTAATAACCCGGGGATCTCTGGCCTGCCTCTTCGCTGCCCCTCGTCTCTCTTTTCTTGCCCTTTACTCCTAATACAATCATATAAATTACGCAGCGAGAACAATCAATCAATGTCAAAGTCAGACACTGAGTCTGACTATAGAATTTAGGCCCGTCGACGGGGTAGATTTAAGCTAAGCTGCCACGTACTTGGCCGCTCATCAATTTCAATAAACGCGAGCGGCAAGTGGAAAGTGGCATCGGAGCAACTATGTCCACATCCACATCGAGGCTCGGCCAAGGGACCACCAACGCCCCATTAGCACCTAGCTAAATGCTTTGGCATTTGTCAAAGTCCAAGCCAAGAGTCGACAGCGTTGACAGTGGAGGAGAATGGGGGAAGGAGAAGAAAAGAGGAGACGGAATAGGTTCCCTTGTTTCCATGTGTTTTGCATTTTAAATTGTGGCACAAACGAAATTGGAAATGGCAGCAAAAGATGTGCAACAATGCGACAACAATATCTAAATGTCTCCTCAGTCACTGTATATGTGTGTGTGTATCTGTGTGTGTATGTGTGGTGTCAACAATGGCAACGCTCTGGGTGGCATTTCATTGACAACAAGTCATAAATTTCACAAATGACAGACGGCAAGTGGTGAACGACAGGCGAGAGAAGGCAGCGAGGGGCAGAGGTGATGCAATGCCTGTCAAAGGCATTCACTTTAACGAGTTTCCACTGTATGCAAGCCATAGCAATCACAGCAAACGCAAAGTGAGAGTCAAAGAGTGAGTAAGAGATAGAGAGAGAGTGAGAACAATAATAGCTTTACCTGTATTTGCCTTTAAAAGTTGTATTGAATTAATTTCAAGTGAAGTTTCTATCGAGACTGGATCAATTAAATAATCTGAAAACTTTTATCATAATGTTATATAATACTTTATTACTTACAGCTTTCTGCTGTAAGTTAATATTTTGCATCACATTAAAAAAGTACTAAAATCCATCGCAGATATGTTTAAGGATTCCAGTTACCACTTTCTGTATCTAAGACTTCAGATGATTGTTAACCTAAATGCTATTTCCTTATTATATATCCGTATTTTAACAATATTTAAAACAGTACTCAAATCATTAAGCCTCCATTCATATGGTCGGAAGTGGAATCTGAATCAGCTTAATAAGAACTTTCCAATAAATATGTATTCACATTGCATGATACAGTTGAAGTTGAAATTTAGTTTGCTTTATGAAACAGAACTCGGACCACACCCAGAACATTTCCTCGAATTTGCCAGACCAGAAAACCGAACTGAGAACTGAGACCAGAGACCAAGTCAGGGGACAAATGCTGGCGACCACAAAATGCCGGCATAACGGACAACACCTGCCCATCAGGTGCTTCGTGTTGGTCGTGTTGGCTGCTGGAAGCGGAAGTGCGGCTCCAGCTTCAGATGCAAAGGAGAACAGCGCTAATGGTTGGGTATTAACAGAGCTCCGACCAGTGAGGGGCAGGGGGAACGGGGCGCCGCATTTGGAGCAGCTGTGTGTAAGTGTGTGTGCGGTTTATGAGCTATGCAGGCGGAAGTTTTAACTGCACGTTATCCACACACACACACATACACAATTGAAATCAATTGAAAGACAGAGAGAGGGAGAGGGAGGAAGGGAAAGACACAAGTCCAAAGTCAGAGTTGGTAGGGGAAACAATCCCTCTCTCTACCCCCTGCCAACGTCTCATGACACACACGACGTTGCCGTCATTAGCCGTGTCGCCAACGAAGACGAAGTTGAAGTTGAAGAGAATGAGAATGGGATTGAGAATGAGGACGCATAGTTTGCTGCATGTGTCACGCTGTTTGTTGCTACGAAAATCCCAAATCCCAAAAACCAAAACTGAAAGATTGCTCGCCATGTGTCCTGGCTCTGTCTCTGTCTTCTATCTGCTGTCTCCTGTCTCCTGGTCTGACTGTCTTCCTGCCAGCCAGCCTGCCTGCTGACGTTTTTATAGCTGCTAACAATGTGTCAGGTTTTCTTAGAACTCACAACGAGAAGTTCTCGCTGTATCTCCTCCACATCTCTGTAGCCGAAAAGGCGACTCATCCCGAGATGATAATTAGGTGCAGTTGCCTTGAAAATACCCATAAATGCTTCTACTTCTGATGCCACAGTGTGTACTGACTAAGAGGAACACTATTAAAAGTATCTTTAGATATCTAAGAGATTTTAAAGTTTGATATTAAATTAACAAATTTAATATCTCAATAAAAGTGTTTTGTATTAGTTAAATTAAAAAAAAAACTCAACAAAAACCGTTTGCTTTCAGCTGATTTGATAATTAGAAATAAACAGAAAGCCAAAATAAAATCAAACTTTAATGTTAATAAAACTTTACAAACATGGTAATTTTTGGGGTTTATGAAAAAAAAGTTTATGAAAAATTTAACTACTGAAATATATATTATTTACATCATAAATATCAAAAGATTATTGTTTATTGAACTACAAAACACTGGAAATTTACAGCAAAATACTTAAAGATTTTAAATTGTATAATTGTTTAAATTAAAATTTAAAGATTGGGAGTATTTAATGGGAGTATGTCATAGTTCTTTTAGAACATTTGTACATATGTAAGATTTGTTTTTCTGCTATCTTTTTCATTCCTAACCTCAGGAATACCTTGTGAGTTATTCAGCAGTCAATTCATGGCCTATCTGCTGCTTCCGCTCATCAGTCTTTTTATAGTACATACCTCAAGGAAGGCGACTTTTTTAGGCCTTCGACAACCCCGACAGCAAATTGCATGTGTCTTGCATATTTTTGGCCTATCCATAGCCTATTTTTGTTTTTGTTATGATTATTATTTTTATTTTTTCTGCCGGAATGAGGGCCAAACACAAATTATGCGTAAATATGTGATAGGCTGTCCCCCTCTCCCCTTCCCAGTTCCCTAGAGCACCCACAAACTGTGCAATAATTCTCGTTTATCGCTTTGCGAAAAGTCAATTTTTATAACGCACCAGCAAACAGAGCAAGCGACGAGTCATAACACACTTATGTATGTATAACCCGCTGAACATTTTCGAGAAATGATTTGTGGTTGCCTCAAATTGGCACACCAGCCATCGAGGGGGGTTTCAGGGGCTTACAGGCGTTTACAGGGGAGAGGGGGCAGGAGGCGGTCATGCGTGCGAGCTGCGACTTCCTACGCGCTAGAATATATGTGTGTATGTACGTAAATATGTATGTAACAAATTTGTAATTTGAACGCCACAAATCATAATTTTACATAATGATCAATTCATATACGTCAAAATGTTGTTTGCTGTTTTCAGTCGCTCGTGAAGTGAATTATGTGGCCCGGGTCGCCAATTTCGCGGAATTTTCCCTCATTTTCCGACAGCTGAGACGCTTGGTCGTGTCCGAGTTCAACGTGAATGCGTAACGGAAATATTTCAGACCGGATACGCATAGGACATAATACAGAAATACTTAGTACATATACAACCACACGCACAGTCAAATACACACAGATAAACAGATGTACCAAGGGTGAGTTAACAGGGAATCGGATCTGGCTGGGGACACACTGGGAAACTTTCCACGAAAACTAATTAAATAAATTGCATTATGTGTATGTTTGAAAAGTTAGTGCAATGCACCCAAATATCCGATTACGTGGGTGGCTCAACCAGATTCCAGATTCAGTTTCTATCACATATGGTCTGTAAATCTCTAAAGTCTTTAAATAAATAGTAAAGTCGCAGGAAGTAAATAAAAAAATAGGTATAAATTTAATAAACAATTTTGAAATCAGTTTTTTTTTTAAAGGGATAGTAAAATGGGATGGTATAATGAAAAATTTATCGAATTAAATTGAATGTAGCTTTTAAATTGAGTAAGAAGGCAAAAAATACATTTATTAATGCTTGTAATGTATAAAATATATATAACATAAATAAGCTTTTTTGAAATTTAAAATAAATATAAGATTGTTTTATTATGACATCTAAATATGCCCAATTTTTAATTTTAAGAACACTGACATTTCTGATATTCAAAAGCATCTGTATAAGTAAAATAATACCTGTTTTCTCTTTAATTTTATTAGATTAATTATACAGGGACTCCAAAATAATTATGCATTACTTCAAACAGGTAATTAAGAAAACTAAGAAACAAACACACCGATACTTAAAGTTTATCTTTCCAAATATATCAGGCGGCCCTCGTCGGGAAACGCCATCTAGCGTCCAACTGCAGCTCCAACTCCAACTGACAGATGGCGATGGCTCCTTCAGCCTGCAGCATATCAAATTAACACAGACACGAGCTTTTAGGCAGAGGGAACGGTATCAAAGGGGGCGGCGCTCGGCAACTGTGAAGAAGTGAAACTGGGAAGGGGAAAATGCTGTTTGGTGCCCATTAACTGTGGCACTTTTGGGGGCAGCCCGCCGCAATTTGTTGGTCAGGTTTGCAGCAGCCAACATGGCAGCATCATGGCTGCGTTTAATACTCGTAATACTCCTCGTAAGAGTGTATGAGTATGTTATTTTTGTTTTCTTGATTTTTAATGAGCATCGTGCAGGGTTTCGTTTCGTTTCGGACTTGGGACTTGGGACTCCGGACTCGGGTCTCGAGCTGGCAAATTGCAGGTTCTCTTTTCGCTGTGCCTCAAAGTGTTGCACTCATATTTTGCCGGTGTGCGCCTTAATTATATGGTCGCCGACAGAAATTCAAGTGAAAACCATTCGGATCGGGTCGGTAGTTGTCGGTAGGGTCGGCGTCGGGGTCGGGGTAGAGTCCACAGAATTCGTGGCAGGCCTAAGCCTATTTCGAGCCGCTCTTTAAACCATGAAAATTTAATGCCAGCTTAGCCCAAAACACAATGCCCAAGCGGGAGAGCGTTGAAAAAGATGTCGATTCAGTTCGTGTTCGAGTCTGAGTCTGAGTTTGAGTTCAGCTTGATTTTCAGTTTGAGTTTGAGTACGAGCATGGCATTCAAAGAATCTTTCACGCCGCATTTCCGTTTTGGGTTGAAGCCGCTTAACAGCTCGACATCTCGCCTCTGCTCACATTTTCTCCTCACCTCCTTCTCCTACTCCTCCATCTCCTCCTACTCCTTCTCTAGAGCCGCTCAAGTATTAATTATGCACGCATAAAATATCTTTTGAACCTTTTTCTCAGCCAACTTGGGCTCTTTCAACATATTTTCTGTGAATGAGCGAGCGGGCGCGACATCAATGGGATGCAAATTAACTGTACAAACATAAATAACACTCCGAATTCCTGGAAAATATCGGACCCCGGGCTATTCTATTCCTACTTCTCTCTCCTTCTCCATTTGTCAAAGCAATAAAAATTGTTGGGCTTCTGTTGGACCTTTTTTATGATAAGCATTCTTATCATATTTGGGCTAGGCTTTGGCATCTTTGTTGCCTTTTTCTTGCACTCTTTCCCTCCCTCTCTCTCTCTCTCTCTCTCACTCTTACTCTCTCTACTCTCTGGCCTGTGAACTGTGAACGGTGACCGGTTTTATGGTTGTACCCTTTAATGAATTCAAAGGCACGAGCAGAGCATCCTCCCCCCTTCGCCCCTTTAAAAATGCTGTGAGCTCGTGCTCATTACCCTAGATACCATTGCGAATACTTTTTGTGCTGACTGTGCGACCCGTTTTCATCTTTTGCCCATTTGCACTTGTTGCTAACTTGTTTCTGAATGGAATTTGTCAGTTTTCAGTACTGCAATGTCGACTCTGAGCTATATATTTGAGTATCTGTTAGATACGTCACCCATTATTTAATGCACTGCAATGCACAACGAGTTTCTTTCCCCTCCCCCACACTACACAACTTTCACACTTTTGGGAGATTGCTTTAAAAATTAAGAAAATGATTAATTGGCGCTACAAATTTATGACGTCGTTGTGGATTTTCCAACGATAGCGAGTTGAATGTATGATAAAGCCCTTGATGGAGTTTTCTTTCCATCCACCCAACCCCACCCCACCCCACCCACTGCCCCGCTACATAACCGTTAACATAGGCAACATCAGCTCGAAGCGATTAAAACTTTTCGTCAGCCGCAGCAGCAGCTCCAACTTCAACATAAATACATTAATGTAGTACTGTATATGTATGAGTATATCTGGGTGTGTGTGTTCGAATGTGTGTATATGTGTGTGCCGCGTCATTATGGTTATTGTTATTGTTTTTTGTTGTGCAATAAATTATATGCCATAATAATTATTTATGAAAGTCTCATGTGGATTGAAGCTATAGCATTATAACGTATAATGTGCTGTAAATATCATTAAATGTGGTGCTTTTATTGAAAGTGCTCGGGGCTGATTTGACCCACACAACCACCCAATACTTTGCTGTATGAAAGACTACAATTTAATAAGTCCAATTGTATACAGAGTAATAACTAAGCAAATTTTACCCATTTCCTATGGAATTTACTTTAAAATTCTAAAAATTCTTTTAAATCATATTTGAAATACATAATTACTCTCAATTATCCTGCTTCGGATTAATCAAAGATTCTATGGTCCTAATTATCCTATTTAACAAGATTTTATCATTTTATAAGCCCCAATAATTGTGTCAACTGACAATTTGCATTGGCTCCGATTCGAGACTCAAAAGAATGCCCAATTTAAATCGCGGCTTTAAACTGGGGAACAGCAAGAATACTATTATGGCTATTACGAGCATCATGCGACGGTCTCTTGCCAATTTATAGAAAATTTCAATTGTGAATATTGATTATTCATTTCCTGGAGCGACGGCAGCGCACCTAGAACCTATTTGAATTCGGATGCGGATGCGAATGCGAATGGGAAAGGGACAGGGAATGGGATTGGGAATGATGATGGCTTCGCTTGCGCCTTTTGCCTACGATGGAGACATCGTCATGGCCATCATGATCTCCATTATCATCATCATCATCATTATCGTTGAAATGGCAAATTGGACTGCAGAATTGTTGTATTGAAATTGCTTCGTGGTAGTTGCCATTTGCTGTTGTTATTGTTGTGAATGTGTGTGTCTATGTGTGTGTGTGTGTGTGTAATCATAACGGCTCGCTTGTTAACATGCTACATTAAATTTTTATCAAGAGCCATGGCAACAGAGCAAAGCAGACCAGCCCAAGACCAGCCTGAAGACCCATAATACATAAATACATCTAAAATAATGATGATGTTGTTGTTGTTGTTGTTGTTGTTGATTATTATGATTATTGTGGCATGCTTGCAATGTAGCATGATTAACACGGGACTGTATACAGAAAAACAGAACAAAATAAATGCTAAAAGCATTGAACAATGCCCGGCCACAAAATAATTCACATACAATACATTACAAATAATCATAATAACAATGGCTCGTTACGCATACGCCGCGTATGCGCCAACGTCAACTTGAACCAAGAGCCACGAGGAAGCCAGACAGGAGCCCCAATCCCCTCACACAAACACACATCCTACTGAAGCTGGACCTGGACGGGAGCATTTGGAGGAGGCATAAAATAGCGTTAAATTACAAAGCGCACATTAAGTGCTTCAAGTGACGGACTGAAAGGAACAACATACTCCCACTATGGAGGGTCTTTCATTAGGTTGGGTTAGTAGAGCGAAGGATACTCGTAGTTGCTATTCAACTGAAAATATATTGGGATAATATTTATTGAAAGTATATTATTGAAATTGTATAATATTATAAAAATTATTTATTGCTGAAACTCAATGAATTTTGAATTAATAATTGAATTAATCTGTTTATCAACAGAAAGGTTTTCTTAAAGGTTCTCAATGGATTCTTTCCCTATTTTAAAGCAGTGGTATTAACAATTCTACAAATATTTCAGCTATTTTGGCATTCAATTGCATTACCCTTGCCTAACCAGAAGTGCATCGTCCATAGACCATCCATTATCTGTTGTCGACCATTTCCCCAAAAAGCACTCAACGTCAACTTGCCCAGTTTTCAGTTTTGCATTTTAACTCGCTGCTGTCTCTGTCTCTTGTCGCTTGTCGTTTGTCACAGTGTGCAACACGTTTTATCATTTAACTCGGTGGGTCTGGAATTCATCCAACCACCCACCCATCCAACCACCCACTCACCCACCGACCCACTCAACCACTCATCCACTGGGGCATCAACAGCGTGGGAATTAATATCAATGTCGTCGTTGTCGTTGTCGCTTGGTGCGTTTGCTATCAGCGTTCAGTTTGCTGCACAGCCACCATGGCGTATGTGTAATGCCGTTTTTTCTATGGGTTTATTTCTTTTTTCCTGCTTTTATTTTGCTTTTTATCAATTAAAAGCCACTTCAAAAGCGGAAAGTGTCTGTGTGCCGTTGACACACACGCACACACACTAACACACACACACACTCTCTGAAAACAGACCAAACAGACAAATGCCCAAATAGAACACTCAGACACACACACACACACCCGCACACACAAACTCATAGTACGCTTTTGTTGTCGTCAGTTTGGTTTGTTGGACGCTTTTAGTTTTATCTCTCCGGCGAATACTTTTGCTATCACATTTTGTAGAGAAACGAACGACAAAAATAAAACAATAATGAGGAATCGTTGCATACCCTTAAAAAAAGGAACACTCTTGTTTACATTGTTGTAGGTTCCATTACGGAATGGATAATATATGAACAATTTCCAGGTAATTATAATAATTGCTTAAATTTTCTTCGTTTTTATTATTTTATCTTGCCATATTAGTTCAACTTTTAAATTTCAAACAAATTTTTTTTTTTTTAAACAGGAAAACATTTTTAAAAAATTAGTAACAGTTCTGAGACTTATAAAATTCCATTGAAATATAACGTTAAAGTGCACGGTTAAGCTGTAAAGGGTTATTTAAATGATCTTATTAGGTAGTTAGACGATTCCCTAAATTCCAAGATTGTTGGAAAATCTTATTTTTTTAACATTTCAATATTCAAAAATCACGTGGCTCAGTTTTCACAGGGTATTTCTTGAATTTGCATTGCGTTTAGAGCTTAACGAGTCAGCTTGGGAGAGCTGGGAAAATCATTTCCCATGGCACTCTGGCGTTTGAACTTTTGATGCGGCTTTTCGCTTTGACACAATCAACGAACCCCAACCGAACCGATCCCCAAATGTGGCAACCACAGCGACGAAGGCGGCGGCGGCGTCGGCATCGGCGTCCACTCAAAGCTAATGACCGACAAAGCGTTTTGTATTATTTTCAATTTCATTTTCACTATGCGACGCTCTTCAGCTGTTTCTCCACACTCTTCAGTCACTCTCCGCGCTTCGCACTGTCCCCTCTCTTCATTTGGAGCGGCCGCCGCGCCTGCCATGCATTAAATATTATTAAGATAAGACGCAGCTCGCTCGCTTATCAATCAGACGTCAGACGCACCGACACCGACACCGTTCAACCGTAAACGCAAACTATACAATTTGCAGACAACAGAAATGGGAATGGAAAAGGGAGAAGCGACTAAGGAAAGGGCTGGGGGAAAAGGGAGAAGTGCCAGAAAGCCAGTTGACTGGTTGACATGATTTTTCCATCATATTTATTGAAAAGTAACTAACGTTAACTGAAGATAGCCGACACTTTTCAACAAACATCAAAATAAAGAAGACAGAGAAAACAGAGAAAATGTATTCAATTCCAGGGAATTTTTTATGTTTAAACTAACAATTTACATATAAGCTATATATTATGAGAGTCCAACGAGTGTGTCTGTGTGTGTGTGTGTGTGTGTGTGTGTTTGCTCATTGAACTCTGGCGGCACATTTCCAAGAAGCCAATTGCTAAATCAACAAACACAAACAAACTCTGACGAGCAAAACAAAAACCTCAAAAGTCATTACATATATCTTCTGATTGAGGCCCTTGCTCTCTCTGTGTCTCTTCCCGCTTCTCCCGCTCCTCCTGCTTCTCTTCGTCTTCTGCTCAGAGCTCGCAAAATGCAGAAGCTACAAGCTAACAGCTTTTTATCTTTGGCACAGGCGGCATTGTTTTTGGCGGCCCAGGCCAAAAGACGCAGCAGCATCAAAATAAAAATAAATATAAAAAAAATAAAGACAGAAAAACAAAAAACCAGTTCGAACTGATGTCCAATAGTCGCTCGAGGCTCGAGGCTCGGGCCAATCCTTATAAGGTCGCTGGCATGTCAGGCGAGGCAACAGCCATAACAACAACAACAACAACAACAACAGCAACGGCAACTTCCTGGCTAATATTACGAAAATTGCTTAAAGAGAGCTGCGCTCTGTAGGTTGGATCAGCCGAAAAGTGCAGCTCTGCCTCGAGAGCTGAAGCCTGAGCCTGTCATGGGTGCCTGCCAGACTGTCAGACTGCCAGACGGCCAGACAGCCTGCCATTGGAATCGCCTGTTGCCTTCTACCGTAATTCACAACAACAATAATAATAACAAAAACAACAACAACAACAAAATAATCGCAGCCAAGGCAAAAGTTGCGAAACTTGCACCAGGCACTGTGGTACAAAACGCTCTTCAGCTATTTTCTATCGTGCTCATCTTATATAAAAAACATAACTTGGGAAAACTAAAATTTATATGCTGCATCAATTTATAGATTACTCTTATTTTTTATTCTATTAATAATATTATTATTTTATTATTATTGTAAAGATAATTTCCTACAATTTTGCCATTAATAATTTGATTCTAAAATGTTATTTGGAATTTATTATTAGTTGTTCCGAATATATTTTATTTTTATTGATAATCATAATTAATGCTGCATTAATTTCTTGATTTTTTATTTCATCTTTCTATTGGTATATATTTTTTTATAATTATTATTTTTTTAATGCAGCTCTTTACATATATTGATTTTTGTTTATTATTATAAAAAAAAAATACAAATTTATTATTAGTTGTTTTGAATATCTTTTTTTTTGGAATTATAATAAATGTTGCATTAATTACTTGATTATATATTTTATCTTTCTATTAATATATAGTTTTTTATATTTATTATTTTTTTTAATGCAGCTATTCATATATATTTTACAATATAATTTTAAAGGTTGCAGTACATTTTATTAATTAAATTGGCCTAATAATTGTAGTCTCTATTTTCATTTGTTTCAATTGATCAACATAAAAGTTAGTGTTGTCCCACTGTGCATCGTCGCACTGTTGTTGAAGTCAAAGCAAAAAGCGCATCTTTTGAACAGAGCGCAAAGCGCAGCTTGTCCCGCGGCTCAGACCAGACCAGGCCAGGCCCAAACCCAATGGCAGGCCAAGCACTCAACGCGCGGTGTGTGTATCTCAAAGATACAAAACAAAACAACAACGTACGCTCGTTTGTCTGTCGGTCGTTCGGTCTGTTTGTCTGTCCGTCTGTCGATCGTCGGCTGTAAACCGCTTTTGTGTATGGCCGCCGAGATGTTTGGCATAGTTGGAAGCGCGGAACTGGTTGCCTGCTTTGGAGACTGCGACTGTGGATGGAGTTGGAATTGGACTTGGAGCTGGAGTTGGAGTTGTGAGCTGCAAGCTGAAGACGGAGGAGTCGCTGTCGCTGCTGCCTTGCATCGCGCCGACGCCGCTTGCCGCTCTCAGTTATTATTATTTTTTTTGCTTGTGGCGGCGACTCAACGACGACGACGACGACTGCTTGTTGTTCTTGCTGGTGTTGTTGTAGTTTATCAACGTGAGGGTTTTAAAAGGTTTTTGTGGCATAGCAGCTGCCTCTACTACCTTTACCTTTACCTTTGCCTCTACCTGCAACAGGTAAGAAATTTTCGCTTGCTCGTTCGGCATTTCAATGTGTTTTGCTCTTCTCTTTGGGTTTTTGTTTTTTCTTTTTCGGTTTTTGGTGCCTTTGCCTCTTGCTGTTGTTGTTGTTGCTGTTGTTGTTGCTGTTGCTGTTGCTGCTTTCTTTGAAGTTGCATACTTCGGCGTGCCTTTGGGTTTCCTTTGAATTCTCTTTGCAGCCTGCATCTGCAAGCAATTAGTGTATGGGGGCTTGTGGTATGCCAGGGTTGCCAACGCTCTCGATCCTTAGCTTGGGTTCAAAGTGTTGCCCTGGCATTTAATTGGTGCAGCAATTGTAGCCCCTACTCCCCTCCCTTCACTCACTTCCCCTCCCCATTCTCTTTCTCGGTCTCTCTCTCTTTGCCCTTGAACAGCAAAACGTTTCCATTGAACTGCCACAAAAAAAACACATTGATTGATTGATGTTCCACGGACGCGACGTTTTGTTTGTGCAGAAAGGTCGTCCCAAGATTGGCCGCCACTTGGGAACCCTTTTCATATACACATATACCAATACATATAAAGTTACTCAAGTAATTGTGTTGACAAAATAATAAATTCACATATTTTACTTTGGTTCATTTTTTGATTATTTTACTCAAGTTGAGAAATTCTTAAGTAAAAACAAATGCGAATTTTCAATACTTTTACTTGACTGACTGAAAATAAAGTCACGTTTTTAATACTTTATTGTTTTGGCCAATAAATTGGCAAAGTCGCCTCTTCTACGACTATTGATCACAACGGTCTTTTGGTATTCGTATTCGTATTCGTACTCGATCTCTTTAAGAGCGCACTCGAACATACTCGATACTTTTGATGGTTCTCCCTTTGGTTGTTGCCATCTCTTTTCTACCTCTACCTCTGCCTGTTCCTCTTTCTCTCCCTTATGCATTCTCCGGAGCACTTGGCCGGTGCTCTTTGGTTTTCCCATTTTCTATTTATTTCTCGTGCGTCGTTTTCTTTTGATGTTTTGTGAGTTGCTGCTGCTGTAGTTCTTGTTGTTGTTGTTGTTGTTGTTGCTATGGATTTTCTACGTTCTATTTTTGTGTGTCTTTTTCTTCGAGCGACCACAAGCGAACGCCGCCTCGTTCTGTGTATCTTGCAGATAAAGAACGCGCTCTGTCGATTGCCTACATTTTCCATTTGCTTTTGTTGTTGTTGTTCGCATTGTTGTTGTTGTTGTTGTTGTCGTTCTTGTGTGTAATTATTGGAAAAGGATGTGGGAGAAGCCCTTGACTGAATGAATCTTGAAATGTATGTCTAAGATAGCAGCTATTGAAAGTATCTCGAAGATTTTGTTGTTCATTTCTTATTTTCAGAATATTTTTAGACAACAACTATGATAAATGGTATTATTTACTGAAGATATTCTATTCATTCTAAGGCTAATAATAATAGATTATAATATAATTAATATTAAAATGTTCTTTTTAACAACTATAAAAACAAAACAATTACTTTTTACAGCAATTGTTACTTTTTATTTACTATGAAATAACTATGGATAACTTTGGATAGTTCTTCATACAAGAGATACGATTTTTGTGGCTGTTTTTCTTTATTTTCCACATTCTCTGCTTATTTGTAGGAGAATTCAATTCAGTTAGTTTACCTGAGAATTGTTTGTAGCCGCCGAGTATCTTGTGCTTCCACCATTTGACAATGTTGCCCGCCATCTCAGAAATTCCTTTTGCTGGCAGTTTTTTTGCTCTGCTTTGCTTTTGTTTGTGTTTTGTTAGCAATTTACGAGTCTGTTGCGACTTTAACTGTAATGCTGCTTTGGCCAAAATGTTTTACGGCCTTTGTGGGTGGGTTATCCTTTTGTGCTGTTACTCTTGTTACTGTTGTTACTGTTGTTGCCACTGCTGAGACTAATACACTTGCTCTCAGGTGCCACAGAGCAACGTAGCGACCTTAATTTGTATCTGGCATTATTTTGGCCAAGGCGACGGGGGTGGGTGGCGTTAAGGTTGGCTCGTAAAACTTTTTACAGCCGTGATATGCTGCATTTTAGTTGAATTTTGCGCATATTGTGCTCACGCTGCTCTTCCTTCCTTCCGTTCGCTTGCTGTCTCCCTCACTCTCTCTCTCTCTGTTTCGCTTTTGTTTTTGTTTTGGTTGTGTATCTTGCAGATACTTTTTGACGTAGTAGCGCGCGTAATTTTAATTGTAAATTTTGTTGTTGCTGCTGTTTGCACGACGCGACGTAAATAACTTGCCGAATGAACGTCAACGACAACGACAACAACAACAAATAACAAACAACAACTGCAAAATGCTAAAGCGCAAAACACGATTTGTATTTCCAAATGCGAACGGCGACGCTGACTGCGACTGCGACTACGACTGCGACAGCGAATATTTGGGGTGTACTGGTTGTTGTTGTTGCTATTGCTGTTATTGTTGCGGGGGCGGTTTTAGATTTAACGGCACTTTCATTCGATTCTCGCTGCATCAAATGCACACCCAACAAATTTCACTTCGGTTCACTTATTTATGAAAGAGACTTTCATTCATTTACTTCTATCACATCACACACAATTTTTAGTTAGTTGCTGTGCTGTGTTTATTTATGATTCGTAAAGGACGCACGTTTGCGGTTGCCCCACGTAATTTTTAGAAAAACAGAACACGCACAACGCGATACGCATGCGAATACCTCAGAGATACACGACCAACTCGAAAGGCGTACGGAAACAAACTGAAACTGCGAAACACAAATCGTCAAAGTCGACGCGTACCGTACCAAAACAAAATGTGGTTAGTTAAAAAGAGAGCGAGAGAGTGAGTGGTAAACGGCAGACTGGTTCTCTTTTACTCTCGCAGCGGGAAACGAATGGAAACGAAACGTGGCACGCTGTAATGTTGTTGTAAACGCAAACGCTACTGCTTCTGCTACGACTTCTGTTATCCATAACAGTCATGAAATGTTGCTGTTAAATTTAACATAAGCACACAACCATTTTAAAAAGTCATTTTTAGCAATTTTCAAATAATCATAAAAAATGTTTGCGAAGAGATTTTTGAAAATTTTTTTTTGCAGTCACTCCTAGAATTGTTTGACGAATTTTTTTACATCACATTTTTTTTTTTTAAGTCGAGGAAAATAGTATTAAAAGTAGACTTTTACATAAATTCCAAATTTTTAATGGATACTTAATTCATTATTCTGTCAAGTATAAAGTAATTATTTATATATTTGACCTCAACAAAGAGCGATCAATTGCTCTACAAATAAAATTTACAATTAAAACAAATAAGAAATTAAATTTGAAATAAAAATTGACATAAATCTAAGTTTAAAACTGAAACGGTACAACATAATTTAAATATTAAAAGTGTAAAGATTTGGGAGCATAAAAAAAGCCCAGAAAAAGCCCAAAAGCCAATAAGATTAGCATTAGTAATTAGTGATTTATTGTATATCATATTGTAAAGAATAGTTACTTTGTTGAATATTGAATTAAAATGTGTTATTGCTGATTTTAGCAGATTTCGTCAACTATTTCAGAGTGTTAACACGTCCCGCAATGAAAACCGACTTCCTGTCCGTGACCAGAAACACAAATGGATGGTTAACTTCTGCTACAAATTGTCTACTTATGAAGCCAAAGTCTGCTTCTATAACAAAAAACAATATTCATTTAACAAATACATATTTTATAAGGAATATTTAAGATACAAACTTTTGATACTTATGCTCTTGGAGCCAGTTTCATCCAACTCAAACTCTGTTTGCTGAACGATTTCGTTGACTGACAATCCTGTCTTTGGACCAATCATTGTTTCCAAATTGGCATCCCTGAATAAATCGCGAATACCCAAACTTTCTAATGCGGTTTTCAGTGGCAGCATGCTTTCGACTTTGAACTTTGGCAAGAGGATTTGTAAATTAGTCAGTGCCATTCGCGGTGCGACTTCGTGAAGATGAACGCTGTCCAATTTCTGGACAAGTTTATCGACACCGTCCATATCCTTGGGTAGAAGGATGATCATTGAAATATCTGACTCGGCATAAGGTATATCTATGGCATATGCATTCAATTTATATATGTAGCTGTAACTGTATCTGCCCTTTCGCTTTACCGTATCCACGAGGGCAGTATGAAAACCTCCTGTTTTCTCCGGCATAAAGAATGAAGCTTTTCTTGTGTAAAGAATGTTGAATTGATATTTCCACTTGCCTTTGAAGTAAATCCCACTGTGATTCAGTATTTTTGTTCCATTTGCAATTTCCATAATAGCAGTGTCTATTTTGGTATCAGTTGCCTTGGCCATCCAGCTATTCATTTGGGACAAAGTTTTTGCAGAGTTCCTGAAGTCCACTTTCTCCACCGTGGTACTAAAAATATCACTCGACTCTTTCTGATATTTCGACAATATAGGAACATCTTTCGCAACATAGATTCGACTTCCCTTTTTTAGTGCTTTGACACGCTGAAGTTTTTTTAGCTTCTTGGAAAACTGACCAATTGCCCGATCCTTGGATAAACCGTCTAACTGCAGATAATTCTCAATCTCCTTCAAAGTTTCTCCCCCAGCGCCCAAGTACAGTTGCATTAGACTCTCAGTCACCAAATATGGTGAGAATACGATATTCTCATCCTCGCTCCCTCCCAGCACTTGTGCAATTAAGGCTGTGGTGACATTGTCTCCAAATACCGGTTGATATTCACTTAGTCCCAATAGAATTATCACCAGAAACGTAAACTGAATATTGGCCATTTCGTTCAAACTGAAAACTGAAAGGTGAGATCCACCTATGGCTTCCTTATATGTAAATAATGAAAATCAATTCGTTGTGCCTATTTAAACACAGTCTAATTATAATTTTATTAGTCTTGCATTTTCCGTTCATTTATGTATATCGAATCCTAAATGTCATTCAAAGTAAATTGATATCTACAGGAGTTCAGAGACTTAATCCAGTCAAGTTTTCAACTTTGTTGAGTATCTTAAGTATTTTAAAAGTTTAAAAATGATAAGACTAAAATTATAATAATATTCGGGTTAACTAATATTAAAACGACACTTTCTTTTTGTTTTAAAATAAATAAATAACTATAATTGTTATCGTTCTGCAATGTTCAGGTAAATTTGCTTGCTTGATGATTTTGTTGTTCTCTCTTATTCTTTTGTTTAACTGGCTTTCATTTAATCAAAGTCCTATAAAACCTTAACGATTTCTTCCATAACTTTTTTATTGCCGTAATAACATATGTTTTAAACAGATTTCCTGACATTCAGCTTTTGTTGGATAAACATAAATAATAAAGTTTATTCTTAGATTTCATTGAATGATAAAATATTCTTAAATTCAATATACAATACCTGGGGTTGATAATAAAATTATATAATATTTTTAATACATTTATTAAGCCATAATCACATACTCAATTAAGATTAGATATTTATTTTGAATCAGTTTATGGATGAATACTCTTGAATATAATGATTGTTGGTACTCTTAGTACAGACGTTGCCCCAGCTAAAAGTTTTCATTTCATTTTGATGGTGAGCAGCGAACCTTCTAATTACATACACCTCTATAAGCATGACCATGCAGTACGGAAGGGTAATAACCCATTTTTGGTACACTTGGACTTCATAACCGCATTCAAAATTTGATTGTTTTTAAATTTGAATGATCACTGGGTAGGCTCACAACTCGCAGCATCTCTGCCCCTCTGATCGCAGTTTCCCTTCGCCGTAGCTCTTGTGTTTCTCAGTAGAAAAGCCCAGTTATTGTTGTTGTTGTTGTTGTTAATGCCACCGCCTGCTGTGCTCGACATCGGGGCAATTACCCAACAGCAGCCGCCAAAAACATGCCCCAGTCCCAAGTCCAAGACCCAAGCCCGACGATAATAACAGAGCAACCAGAATCCTGAATTACGCTGCAAGTTCACAAAAAAAAAGCTGATATGAAAAAGAGGAAAAAAAAAGTGGTTCACTTGGAACGCTGGCGGGGGCAACAAGTGACGGAGGTGACGGCGATTCCACAAATCGTCGGCAACGTTTGCTTTGTGCTTTGTCCACTTGTGCCTCAATCCTCCAGCCTGGGGCATCCTCCATCCTCCGTCCACCAGTCACCGTAAACGTTCCGCATTGGGTATAATGGCGCTGTAATTGAAGAAGAACACGCGATCGCAGCGGGGCCCGTCCAAAGGAGGAACCGCCTCTCTAACAGCCACAACAGCCAAACTCGCCAGGCAGTGCAAGGGTTTCTCTCGGTTCGGGTTCGGGTTCCAGTCCAAGTTCGGTTTTAAATACCCTTGCAGAGGGTATATTAATTGTGTCACTAAATGATTATTGCATTAATAAATTTCTTATAAAGTATATATATTCTTGATCAGGATAACGATCCAAGTCGGCAGGGCTCTCTGTTTCTATGTAAACTAGTTTCTCGCTTTTGAAGCTGAGAAAATCTTTGTAGTTTTTTGATCTATTTTAACCGGTCTCAAAAATTGTGTATTTTGTATGATTTACTTAGTATTAGTGCTACCAGTATATCCTCATAAATTAATTTTGTTAAAAAAAACATATTATTGTTATTATAATAATAATTATTATTAAGTATTATCATTATTATTAAGTATTAAAAATTTAATTTTCTTTATTATATATTCTCTGTTTTTCACGAATTCTACTAATTTATCCCTAAATTGCGTGTTACAGTTGAATTTCCCTAAATCGAATCACCATTATCCGATGAAAAAGTGCGAATTATGGAGAATTCGAATATTGACATTTTTTTGTTTTTTTCAAGTTATAAAAGTTCGACTGTAATTTTGTTCTTTGTGGCAGCTGATTCCTTTCATAGGAACGATCAGTCCTTAGTTGAATGCAGAACTTTGCAGGGTATTAAATCTTCGACACGACAAAGACAATCTTTTATTCTTGTCTTTAGTTTAGCTTTCGTTTCCTGCAGTGTCTTTGTTCTGGCTTCTTCTGCCTCATCATAATGATGATCATCATTATCATCATCAGCAGCATCATTGATCCATCGCAAGTCGTCTTAATTTCATGCGTTCTTTTGTATAATTTTAGCCCCTACTTCAAATCTTCCTCCTCTAGAACCCTCTCTCTTTCTCTCTCTCTCTCTCTCTCTCTCCCTCTATCTCTCTCTATATCTGTCTCTCCTTCTCTTGGGATGCGGGCAATTTTTGATTGTTCCCTACGCTCATTTAACCTACTACAAGCCTTTGATTGATGTCGGTTCGATGTCTGTCCCTTCTGTCTGTCTGTTCCTTTTGTCCGTCTGCCCTCCGTCTGTCCGACTATTATTGATTTATGTTTTTGTATGTTTCGTAAAATTTCGCACAATTTTCGCAATGCGTTTGACAAAAGTTGATGAACAGTCTGTCGTCTGTCGTCTGTCGGCGGTTGGATCTGTCCCCGCTTCCTCTCCCGTCGCATCCCTCGCAGCTCGGCAAATGTAATTACCCAAAGGGGGCGCAAAAAGGAGGCGGAACAGGCTGCAGCTGGATATGTCATTGCTATAGGGTTTCAACACTCCGTATGAAGGACGATGACTGCGTGGAGTCCATGGCAACTGTCACTCTAATTGACATGGGCAGTTGCCTCAACTCGGCATTAAAAGGGGTGGCTGAGGGGGAATGGGGAATGTGGAGGGGAGCTATGTATCTGCCTCATATGTTTGTTTGATATGTGTCGTCTGGTTGATGGAACTTCATTTAACTAGATTGCATTTTATAATTAGTTTTCTGAAAATGAAGTTAATCCTTGGAGTCCATAAAAGTAAATCGGAGTTATTTGTGGGAATTCGCAAAGTGTAGGGAAATTTTGACCTCTAGGATAAATAGAATATTTAAGAAAGTATGAAACAAAAATATAATAATTATTTAAAAAATGAAAAGTATGTATACCAAATTGTTAACACTGTTTAGCACTGTTTTCACACTGCTCTTAACCCAACTTCAGTTCATAGATAATAAAAATATCCAATTGATTGGGTAAAAAGAGTTGAAATGATGGGTTTTTTGAAAGGCTTACCAACGGTTTTTTCAAGTATGCTGTACATTAAAATCAATCAACTCAGAGTTTTCTTCTAATTACTTGGAAACCACCATTAAAATACCTTCTTAGCTTAGCAGTGGGGTCAATAAAGATAGTCCCCCCACATTTTTTCTTAATACTTTAGCTAATCTGCAGACATCGTGTTTTTTGGCATCGTTAATATAGCCATAAAGTTTCCAATCGGCATTATAGATAGTCTCCGTAGTCTAATCGCTGAATGATAAACCTTTGGACATGATGTGGATTCGGGAATCTTGTAACTGAAAATCGTATAACCAAAGAAAAGCGGTCAAAAAATGTGTCCGAAAAGCTCATAAAAAAGTTCCAGCAACTGAATGGCTTTATTTCGAAGACAACTTTTCTTGGGTGTGCTTTAGTGTGTGTGTGTGTGTGTGTGAGTGTTGAATAGATTTTTAACGATTTCGGCCTAATAAGCAACAATTGGTCGACGCTCTTTCTCTCTCTCTCTCCCAATCAATAGAACAACTCGAACAACAATTTCCGCTGCTGCAACAAAACAATTTCTTGTTGTTGCTTTTGTTTTGATTTTGTCTTTTCTTTTCTCTGTTTGTCGTAATTTTGAATAGGAGTTGCATATGCAATGCGAGGGGCGCGTTTATCAAAATTAATTGGAAATTTTCGTTGATTTTTAACGACTTCTGCGTAAAAGTCATTTGGAAAATGAGGCACAAACATCGAACATCGAACAGTGAACATCAAACGGGGCAAGTTGCACATGTTCAGGCTGTTGGCTGGCAGCCTGAAGAGATCTTTGAACGGATCTGTGAATGGTTCGGCTCGCCTGTCACTTTTATGGCCTAACAATATAATTTCCTGTCAAGAGGCAGCCGGACGACCCAAAGACAATTCATAATTGCTTTCAAAATTTGTTTATAAACGCACTCGTTCCCCCTTCCCCCTATGCTGCCTCCTACACAACCACCGCCGCCCCCGCCCCTACTGCCCCCTCCGATTTGATTGTCGACGACAACTTCATTTGAATTTTATGACAAGCCAGGCATAAATATTTATGACCAGCACTTACAACAAAGTTAATTTATTTAATAGTTGCATGCGTACATCATTTTTGTATTTTCGATTTTAATTTTTTACGAGCGTCGAAAAAAATATGAAAATATTTTGATGGCACCCCCTTACCCCCTTTCCCTTCCCAGCTGATCAGTTGTTGCTTCAGTTTTGGAAAATACATTTTAATGAGCCCCTTCTCAGCAAACTGTAAGTTAACTGGCGCTGTGACGCAACCATCCGAATTTATCAGCCAAATAAATGTATCCAATTTATGTTCAACTCATAATTTATTGCAAATGTATTGCGCAAATGTTTATATATTTTTTATTCTTTTGCTCGACCGACTGCACCCTCTAAAACACTTTGCTTTATACAATAAATAAAATGCACGAATTGTTGTTCAGAACAGACAATCAAAATATACATCGAATGCAAGAAATTCAAGTGCGAGTACGAGTATTAATTGAAATTTACGAGAATCACTTGGGCAAGAAATCAAAGATTATTATTCTAGATTTTTCAATTCACAATCTGACACAAAAATAATAAAATAATATTTAAAATTAAATTGTTTTCAAACACACAAAACAAGAAATTAACACGAGCATAAACACTCGAGTGGTATCTCAGTAGAAGTAAATTTACAAAACTCAAAATTC